>JAWDGP010002565.1:285000-325000 GCA_033675545.1 Elysia crispata
TCCTATTCGATGAGTTTTGAATATCCCTTTAGTAAATTATATTTTTTTTTAGAATTGTAAGTTACTAGTTTTGAATCAGCATTTTTCTTTCCTTTTTCATCTGACATTACATTATGGTCGTGTTACACTCTTGATTTACCTATCCTTCTTTCTCTCTCCCTCTCTCTCTCTCTCTCTCTCTCTCTCTCTCTCTCTCTCTCTCTCTCTCTCTCTCTCTCTCTCTTTTTTTTCCTTCCCATCCATTCCCTTCTCTCTCCTATCCAACAGCCCATGTTCCAGTCCCTAATATTTAATCTTCCTCCGTTTCATTTGGTCTGATATTTTTTTTCATATAAAGTTCGATATACTTCTTCATGATATGCTCTGTACAACTACCAAGAGAAGTTAACATTTCCTATTTTAATTTACGCCAGGTGCATACTCTGATATTAAAAATGTCTCTAACAAAGCCTTGCTCTTTTGGCTGATTCCCATTCATCAACTGTTCTAAACGTCTCGGATTCAGCGGTTTCTTGTCCATACATCACCAGAGAGTCTAGTCTTCCTGACCTCACTCACTTTGCCTGGCTGCTTGCTCCAGCCATGACACTGTGCTTCCATATTAAGCACGAGTATAAGCCCCGAAGAAGTCATTTAGAATAAAATTCAGCATATTTTTTTTTTATAAAGAGAAATTCGAAAGAATTTTTTTTTTTTTGACAGCGCTCGAGAGTTGACAAAAATAATATCGACGTTCGGCATAATCTTCACTGGTGCTATTTGTGTCAGTCACTGGCTTCTATCTGAAACAGGTGTCAACGTTAGCTTGTTCGCACCTCTATAACTTCAGTATGTCGTACATCTAGCTCTGATCAAACCGATTTGGGTCATTCTCTCGCTATGTTAACTTTTCCACACCTATTGGTTTTAAACACGTGTCCGGCGTTTAGCATGTTTAAAAATTAAAGATTTTCACTCATATCTCTTGGACATGTTCTTTGTATCTGGGTCAACAGGATATATCTTTCAGTACGTTCGAGTCCAAAAAGAGCAGTAAACTGGTTTTGTAATATTCCAGTTTAGAGATCATTTTGAACGATTATTACCACCAAAGTATGAATAAACGAGCAGATAGGAAAAGGGGTGAAATCCACTACTTTACTCTAAGACCTTTTTAAACTCACATAAAAAAACTTGCAATTTCCGCCAAAAGTGCAGTATGGTGCACTGCCTTTCGGGAATTTATATCTGCACGTTTATTTCAACTAAATTATAATTAACGTTAAAAAAAAAGATTTATGAACAGGTTTGGATTTCACAAAATCAGCTGTTCTTATTACCGTTAATTATTGCACCTCTAGGGAATTATTGTCAGTGCCTACGCAATACTTAATTAACGTTTAGAAGGATGTTTAAACATATTTGAACAGCGCAAGTTAGCTATTTCACTATATGAATAATGATAATTTCTCATTATGGCATTTTCATCATAGTAATCATGAGAAACAGTATGAGTCTTGTATGCAATGTACAATTGTGTTTTCGTTAACACAAAAAGCGACTATATCGTAATTATACATGTTCCACATATTTAAAATTTTCTATGTATCTATCTATCTTTCTATCTCTTTATTCTTTCCCTCTTCTCTTTCTCTTCTTTATCTTTCTCTCTCTTTGCACATTTTCCTTTACCCAGCCGTTGTTTAATTTCTTAACTCAATTTTAATATTATCACATTTTAAACTACGCCATACCGCTCTTGACTTAATTATTATATAAATTCATATTATGAACTACGTTTTCGATGCGTCAAAGATTTCAGAACATCAATCTTACTACATAGCTTTTATCAATGTCTCGACGTTGTGAATTGTTTGCGAATAATTGCAAGAAAATGAGCGATACTTAGGATCCTCTGAGTGTGAAGTACGTATGATAGTATGTGTACGTGTAACGATGGTGTATTATTGTCTGACACAGAGAATTAGTTTGAGCCACTCCCAGACCCACAGCCAACATACAGATCTAACCGTTACCAACAATAGAAAATCACGCACAAATCTCAAGCAGAGCGTCAAGGCGTCAGTCCCCATGGCAACTGGCATGGCAGCCTGGTGAACATCAGTATCAGTTGTATTGGTTTAGACATCTTTCTTTTCCCTTCCCTTTTCTCTTTGTGTACTCAGTGTGTAAGGCGATAAGCATTGGGTTAAGTAAATTCAGCGAAAAAATTCATTTTTTTTTGTTTCGTTAATATATGTGTTTTTATTAGGGTTTTTTCTGGGTTTTTTTTTTTTTTTGTCCTATTCTTGATGATTAGGCGTTTGATCATTCAGTTTTCACCTTGGTGTAAGGTTATACATCGCAGTAACAAGTGTCTTTGAAGAACTGGTGATAATGATAGATAAATACAGGGCTTGAATTATGCAAAAATCAACGGAGAAATAGAAAAAGAGAGAGAGAGAGAGAGAGAGAGAGAGAGAGAGAGAGAGAGAGAGAGAGAGAGAGAGAGAGAGAGAGAATGGGGGAAAGATGCAGACAGACAGACAAAGAAGGAAAAGAGAGTGATGAAGAAAGACACAGGAGATGTGAAAAAATGATACAACCAGAGAGACTGACAAAGAGTGGGAAGAGAGAGAGAGAGAGAGAGAGAGAGAGAGAGAGAGAGAGAGAGAGAAGGAGAAGGAGGAGACAGACATCATTGCAGATAGAAAATGAAAAGATGCGAGAGGGATGAGAGCAAAATTCGCGTGTTAGATACGCAGCAGAGTAAGTAATTTCAGATCAACAATAAGAGAGATTTAGCTATCCATTTAAAACATATATTTATCCGTTATACAGTCGTACACAACTTGAAGAACCAACGCATTACCTAAAAATAAAAAAAACGAGATATTTTTATACCATTGAAGGTGTTCAAAAATTGGCAAACAATGATAATCAATTTAAAGAATCTGTTTTCTCCAATACGCAAAAATTGAAACAAAGCGTTATATTGTTAGCGGTTCTTTTACTTTAGTTTTTATCTTTTCATTTATTTTCTTTTTTTATAGAGCATTGTGTACACCTAAAATTGGCACAGGCTTACAAACTACTTCTATAGAGGCAGATCAAGGGTTAGTTTCAGTTACGTTGCATAGCATCAGATCTGCGGCCTTAACGTTAAACATTATTTCATTGAACAAAAACTCTTGCGAACTAGACTTTGTACAACTCTATATCCTCCCTGACCTGATGCAAGGAAAAAGTAATAATCTATTCTGTGCAGCTCAGTAGCATGAACGGTTATGAATGTAAGTAAAAGAGAAAAAAAATCCTAACAAGGCTTCAGAAACCCACAGGGGTTAGTGAATACAGCATTTGTCGGTTTGTCATTTGCTTTCATCTCTAGCTTATACGTTGGTTTTATTTCATTCATAGGTACACGGCGTTAGGAAAACTGTACGCGCCTTCGTCAAAGCCACAACGCTTGTTAAAGTTTTAAGTTTTAAACTCAGCATCTGTTGATCCTAAAGTCCAAAGCTAGGTCATTGGCCAACCGGTGCCAAGAATTATGCATGAAACTGATAGAATTATTCATGGTTCTTCACCACATTTAGGAGTGAAAGAACCTTGACTCATATCAACTATAACGGATTTGAGAGGGGCTGAAATCGTCAATTGTGACAAGCTTTTAGTACGGTAAAACAGCTAATTCTACTTTTATTTTTTTTTTCTCAATCCATTAGAAGATACATCTAAAAACTCATTAAGCTATTTAGGTACCAATAGAAAAATTGCTTAGAAGTGCATTGCCTTCCGTTTATTCCTATAATTATAGTTAAGGGTATGGCTTAGTGATCTTGAGCGGATAAGGCGCTAGTAGAGGGATGTGAGTTCGATTAACATCATACCGTTAGTCTTTTGTGTATGCTTGTATGACTCTTTACCATTCTGTTTAATCTCTCTGTCTTAAATTAGATCTAAGTTTGTGGCTGCTTGGATATTTATGTTCCGTAGCCAATTTTGAAGTATGTTATGGAGATTTCCATAGGAACAACCTGTCTTTCAAAATCAATAATCGCACTGAATTAAATGCTTAACCTTATGGACTAAGTGCGTGAGGCTAAAATAATGTCCGGAAATTATCTTTAAATTATTCTATTTCAGTAGGAGGGATGGTAATTAAGTTACCGACTGAATACAGAGAACATTATGATTTCTTATAGTAGGATCTTGACTGTAATCTCCGTCTTTCATTAAAAATAGAACGATATTTCAGGACCCGAGAAAATCTGAAAAAAAAATTCTAAACGGCTTTATCTTGTAGACCTCATTCAGTTTTCAGTTAATAACAAAGAAAATAGAAGAGCTTAAAGAAAGATCCAATTTTATCTTGACTTATTAGTCTCCGTGTTTCATTAGAGAGAGAGAGAGAGAGAGAGAGAGAGAGAGAGAGAGAGACAGACAGAGAGACAGAGAGAAGGGGGAGGTGGAGGGAGAAGATTACTTCTGTACCCGAGAAAACCTGAACAATTCTTTTAATCGGCTCAATATTGAATTTATCTTTAAAGAAAGAAATAATATCTCAAGATTTCCAGGTATGAACTGATATTAATTTTGTCCGATTTATCGATTGGTTGAGAGATTCCACGTTAATGATTAACGATACCTGTTGTTACAAAAATAGACATTGTGAAATATTTGTTCATGAAATGCTGAATTTCCCATAGGATAACCTTTAAAAAACCGAAGTAGCAAAGATATGGAGTAATCAATACGGGAACGAGTAGAATAATGCTGCTTTAAGGAACAAGCCAATACGCCTACACGCATCCTTGATCTTGTAACTCGCTGGAAAAAACAAATCTCTGTAGATCTTTGTTGTGAAACCTTCCCAGAACTTTTAAAGCAACATTCCTTCGGGCCAAAATAGAAAAATGAAAATTGATATTCTCTACTTTATTTTGCTAAGTTGGCATCAGCATTGTTCACGGTTAATAATTATAACGAGTGACGCACTTGAAGGCAAAGATGGCCTCTGCGTGGGAAGAGTATTCTCTCTGCAAGAAACGATTCATGGCGAAATTGTTTTCGAGATGTAAAAATGGCAGGTCCTGGAGCCTAATCATTTGTCTATATCTTATTTTTCTCAAAATGAGATCGTTATGTTCGCCACCATCATCTACTCATCATTACCGTTGTCATTTTTTCGTTACGGGTCCTAGCTACAACACCGACAACAGCAGTGGACTTATAAAGAATGAGAATTTATTTTTCTAGAGATAGTAATTATCAATTAAGCTCTCAAGATTATGTTGGTGAACGCCGTGTCATGGGTATACAAGATGGTTAGAAATATGAATTGAGAAAAGGAAATTACGGACTTCATTTTTTATTTTTTTAATTAATGTGTTTTTGTTGGTCTTTGTTTAAAAGAAAAGTACTGAAAATATTTTGTTTCTTTGTATGATTTGAAGTCACTGAATGCTGTTTTTTTTTTGTACGACATGCCAGTGCAATGATGATTAAATAAGAACGTGTAAAAAGAATATAATAATGCTGAACGTGTGATACTTAGAAATTACTGACTTATCGTAAAAAATAAAGTCGGTCAGCGTTAGTTAACAGTTATATCACTTGACTTAGACCTTGATTGACACAATTCCTTACTTTGCTTACGTTGCCACGCTTTTTAATTTGTCACCTATTCCATATTGTAATAGCAATTTTAAAATGAACTTTCAAAGCAATATTTTTTTTGTTCAGGCAATATCAAAACTGATGTTGAATTGTACTATTGCGATGGATTTCTTTATGATACTCCTGATAGTAGTCTAGTTTTCTGTAGATGAAACTGGCCACTAGAGTCACAATTACTATTCTAAGCTTACCCTGTTTAAAACGAAGATGATAACGAAAATTAATGTTTCGTGCATTAAAAATTGCAATAGGGTATTAATGTGTGATGTCATTGGTGGTTCTAAACAAGATTGGGTCTTATCATCTCCGGGTGGATCGGTTGGTACATCAACATCACTAGAAGATGAGGAAAAATATTATACAACAAGTAGGAAATATGATTTTGTGGGGAAAAAGGAAGGTAAAGTTGATGGAAATGGATAAGTGAACGCTCTCGTGGACAAGACTTGACAGAGCAGAAATGACCAACAAGTAAAAATTAAGTATTACAGGGGTCAGATGAGTAAGATTATTCGCTGTGCTCTTTCATCGTCTTTGTTATTTGCTTCAACGTTTTATAAGTTTATTATTTCGCGAACTAAAAGCATCGGGGTGCCAAACAAAATGGTATGATCAGAAACCCATCAACATAATGTAGAATCGATGTATCTGTCCAGCTTGAATCAAGATACATCACGGCATAATTATTTTGCTATAATTTTCTTAAGTCTAGAAAGTTTCTAGAGAGACTCTTGGATACGATGGTCTGTTCCTGGTTTTTTTTGCTAAGCTCTCAATGTTTTAAATTTGATAACTATTTGGTGGTGAGTTATAAATATTTAATCATTGTTAAGTCTTAGGAGCGAAACGTTTGAACACAGTTTCCCTTTAGATCAACTAGAATTTCATGACCATTGTCCTTCTGTAACACGTCCTCTATTCTTCTTCTTCTTCTTCTTCTTCTTCTTCTTCTTCTTCTTCTTCTTCTTCTTCTTCTTCTTCTTCTTCTTCTTCTTCTTCTTCTTCTTCTTCTTCTTCTTCTTCTTCTTCTTCTTCTTCTTCTTCTTCTTCTTCTTCTTATTATTATTATTATTATTATTATTATTATTATTATTATTATTATTGTTGTTGTTGTTGTTGTTGTTGTTGTTGTTGTTGTTGTTGCTATATTTTATGAAAAGAGACATTTTTAACAGCTGGTTTTATCCTATTTTTGAATGTTCCTCCATGCCATCAAATTTTATTGATATTTTTCAAGTTTGTTGTAATTAGAATAAAACTTTTATTTCACGATTTGCCGATTATTAAAAACAAACTTGGGAATTTTTATCCTTATAAATAGATAACTAGGTAAGATAAGGCCACAAAGTATTATTGGAAGAGAATGTAACGATGATATGACTTAACATCTGACAGCGCCGTTTTATAATTTCTTAAAGGCAAAATCCATTTAAAAAAAAGATATCTCTCTCTCTCTCTCTCTCTCTCTCTCTCTCTCTCTCTCTCTCTCTCTCTCTCTCTCTCTCTCTCTCTCTCTCTCTCTCGCTCTTTCTAAAATCCACCTCAACTTGTTGAGCGTGTTTTGTTTTCCAACTAATGATTGATGCAACTCTCCAGCGCGTTATGGGAGAAAAACAATCTATGAAGGTGAATAATCAATATCAGGGTTGGCTTTGTTTCGAGCGGTTTCTGTTGCTTTTCATGCTTTGGAAATTCAGAGCATTATGAAGAATGAGTTGAATTATTTTCGAAATGCGCATTTATTAACTTCATCTAAGCCCTATCCACATAAATTTCTTCAAGATATTATGATCCATTAACTCAGAAAAGAATGAGAAGATTTCTTTGCTTACTGATTTTATAAATTTGGTAGGATAACACGAGCCAGTTCTTTGGTTTTAAATATGTTTAGACTTGAACAGATAAAACTTTCCACCTTTAAGAAATACTAAAAAGATCTAAAGAGAAATAGCTAGGTCTAGTTGTAGATTACGGTTCAGCAACTAAGATATGTAGGGCTAATTGTAAAGGCCCTAGGTGATTCGTGTAATAAAATATTCATTTCGTTTTTGCTTTACTGAGTGCAGTAAATTCACAAACTATATTCCAACAACGTTGAACATGATAGATCGATATTTTATGTCTGCCATCTGAATAATTTTATGTTGACCAGTGTTTTATCCTTCTTCTTTTAATAACTACAATTCAATAATATCAATCGGCATCTGAACGTCTTTTAAGACATTTTTAACAATTTCGGCACACAAATTTAAAGAATGCGAACATGCAATCCAAATATATTACTTCAGGTATTTTGGTTTTGTGGAATACGTTTCAGGTTATTTTATTTCTCAATTTCGACCTACATCCAATTTTTTTTCACAATCTATGTACGATCCACGACAAACTTTCAGATTCGAGTTAATTCAGCAAATTTTTTGATTTCAGTTTTGTTTGAAAATTACATTTTTTAAAATAATAATCTTTACGCTCAAATTACCTAAAGATGTAGATCTAGAAAGATTTTTGTCATATGTATGTTCTATTGCAGTATGTTTCCAGAAGTACAATACTGGCAAACGACAGTTCCTATCCTAATCGTCGATATAAATTCCATGAACCCAGCTATTCATGTTTCCTAGATCTTATAAAAGGCAGACGTTTACAATCTATTTACTTCTACAGTATTGTAAAATTTGCAGAGTTTAAAACTTTAAATTTCGAGTCATACTTGGTCACAAAAGAATAACAAAAATAAATGATAGATTTTAGCCACAAAAAGTCGTTTCGCTTAGTACATTCACTGTCTTGCACGCACGCTCAATGAACGGTAATATTTTATGCTTTAAGAAGGATGATTTGACTTGATTTAGAAAGGTTAAACTCAAACCTTCACTACACCAAGCCAGGGTGTCAATTTAAAGATAAGAAGGGGGATCGTGCGAATCAGAAAGATGTTCAAGTAAAATGATGAACCGGTTTCATGAGCTTTATATCTGAAATAGCTTTATTCGCCAATATTGCCACTTCTGTTCTTTAGCATCGAAATCAAAGATACGCAGAGGGAAATTGAACAGAGAGTTGTAAAAATTCAAAACTCATGCTAAGACACGAACACCTCTCGAATATATCACAACGGTTGGTCATTGGTTATGAAGCTTCAGATATATGTGTGTGTAGATATATAGATATATATATATATATATATATATATATATATATATATATATATATATAAACTCTAAAGACTGTGATTTTCTGCCTTTCTTTCAACAGACCTATCATGAGAGATTTGCGAGGCGAGAAAGATGTTCTAAAATCACAGGGAAAGATTGATACTCAGCTATGAGGATGTATAACGCTGTATATGTACTCACCTATTGTTCCTAGAGGAAAGGGATCCAGAGCTGCTCCCTTACAATAATAGTGATCCCCCAGAATAGCTAAAGAAAATATAAACACAAATCTGAAGAATCCCCTGTCCATCTTGATCCCCGGACTGTCCATGTAGTCCTACAGAGAACTAACTCTAACACAGCGGTCGAGCCGACATCTTGGAATAAACCTTCTTTTTTTTCCTATATCCTTTCTTGCCCTCTTTTTTCCTACGTGTTCCTATTTCTCTTCTGCTCCTGGGGCTGGCTGTTTACTCCACAGGTTCTGTGATATTTCCCAGAAAGCCAATTCCAAAATGGCAGGTATCTGCTGAATATTCATAGGGCACCCTATGTGACGTTTTTCCCTTTGCTTAACAACGACCACTATTGACGGATTTTTTCCCCCTCTCTCTCTCTCTCTCTCTTTCTCCTGAATCTTATTCTGAAAATGTCGCCTATGTAATCAGAAGAGCTATCAGCAGCAAGCAGTGACAAGGAGTGGTGGTGCCGTGGTGGGGCTGCTGCTGCTGCTGCTGCTACTGCTGATGCTGATGCTGCCGCTATGTGATCGGTTGGGCCATGCCAGGCCTGGAACCAGGGAGGAACCACACACCGAGTCTGATCGATAATGCCACGGAGAGGAGAGAACTGCTTCAGTCCTCAAGGGTTTGCCAGTGTGCTCACTGGTTGCCATCTAGTCGTGGCTCTCTGATTCTCCGTTCTTCTCTCTCTGTCTGTGTGTCTTGTGTTCGTTTCTCACCCTGTGATTCTCCGTCTTGTTCTCCACTTTGTGTATCTCTGTTTTCCCTGCCTCTCTCTATGTGTGTATCTCTCTGTCCTTCGGTGTTGTCTATTATTTATCTGTATTTTTATAGTTTACTACTATTACTTTACTATTGATCTCTTTCTGTGCCTATCTATTGTGTCCGTTTCTCACCCTGTGTTCTCCATCTTTCTGTTTATCCTTTTGACCATTTCTTTTTTCACTGCCTCTTTCTATCTCTCTCTTTTTTATATTTTTCTATTGATCTCTCTCCCTCCCTCCCTCTCTCCCCCCCTCTCTCTCTCTCTCTCTCTCTCTCTCTCTCTCTCTCTCTCTCTCTCTCTCTCTCTCTCTCTCTCTCTCTCTCTCTCTCTCTCTCTCTCTCTCTTCCCCCCTCCCTCTTTCTGTGCCTATGTCTTGTGTCTCTTCATCTCTTTCTTCCTTTGTGTATTTATATTTTCCCCTATCTATTTCTTTGTCTACCTCTCTATCTTTGTGTCTCTCAATCTTTTTATATAATCTATTTCTCTCTTTGTATTTGTCTAGTGAACTCTCTATGTCTCCCCCTCTATCTCTCTTTCTCTCTCTCTCTCTCTCTCTCTCTATCTATCTATCTATCTATCTGTCTATCTATCTCTCTCTCTCTCTTAATTCTTTTTCGCCTTTATCAGCTATTCTATTAAACCCGTCTATCTCTAATTAATGTCACTGTACTCTCTCATCATTACTAGGTTAAACCGCATCAATTTTGAGCAGTCAACGTTCATTCAATCTTTGTTCTCTTAGTCTTGTGCGCCTTTTTTCTTATTAACTGTTATCGCACCTCTTAGATTTCTCCTTATTCTTCTTTTTAACCTTTCACAACTTAAGTTTTTCAATTCCCCCCATCATCATTTTCCTCTTTCTTGTTATTCATCTTATTCTTTTATTATTTTTATTACTTTAAGCTTTGTCTCGTAACTGATATTTTAATTTCTCAATTTTTTCGCAAGTCCCTCTCTCTCTCTCTCTCTCTCTCTCTCTCTCTCTCTCTCTCTCTCTCTCTCTCTCTCTCTCTCTCTCTCTCTCTCTGTCTCTCTGTCTTTCTCTCTCTCTTTCTCTCTCTGTCTCTCTCTCTGAGTCTCTCTCTCTCTCTCTCTCTCTCTCTCTCTCTCTCTCTCTCTCTCTCTCTCTCTCTCTCTCTCTCTCTCTCTCTCTGTATCAACTTCTCTTCCTATTGTCACTTTGTAATCTTAAATGTCCTTTTTTTAATCTTTTTTCCCCTTTACATAATCTTCAACGTATGTGCTTTTTACCAAAATCTACCTGTCCATCACTCAGGATCGCCTTGGGCAATGCCACGACACGAATAACGCATAATCTGTGTCACACAATCCATCAACTTGTCTGTCTCCCTCACTCGCTCACCAGCGCACTGGCCGGGACAGTCGGCTTTATCCTGTATGTACGTGCAATGCTCACGCGAAACCACGAGTGCGTGGGTGGGTGTGACTCGCAAAGTCCCTCTTTACTCTCTCTGGATTATAAACCTCCTCCTCCTCCTCTTCCACTCTCTTTCTCACAGACAAACACCCCTTTTATGGTTGTTATTAATATTGCTCTCTTAGGACATGAGGCAGAATGGAAACGAATATCCTGTTTGGATTCCACCTTAAGTTTCTACAGAATAAAGTCTCAGAAAACTTAAAACGATACTTTTATTCCATTATTGTCTTAAGAGATAATTGTGATGCACGAGCTGAAGTGGTTGTTTAGAAAAACACAATCACTGTCTTTCATAACTTACTCACAGTATTCACAATAAAAGAGACGAAGTGACTTTGCTCAGCTTTCTAATAATTCACTTCAGAAATAATGATGAGTATATTTTATAATTAACTCGTGAAGAACATGTACTAACGGAAACATTTTTTTTTTCTTATCTACTCATCTAAAGCACAAATATTGCTACATTTCTAAATTTTCGATCAAAAATCTATAATAAAGAAACAGCAGCGGTGAATAAAAAAAAACAACAACAGAGACACAAGTTTACGTAAGTTGAGAACACCGGCCAACACCACAGAGACAAAGTCTATTTGTCTATTTCTTCAGCTTAACTTTGGGCTCAAAACGAAACCAAACCATGGCTCTATTTCCTTCTGGTGAACAAAGAAGGAGTTTAGGATGATAATAAATCCAAAGCTACAGGTGGAGCACATGAGAAAATTTGACAGACTAAGATTTCAACTGAAGGCGTGTCAACAGTGAGAGATCTGGGCCTACTATTGAGACTGCCAGAAATATCCGTTGATTCCGTAATAGAAAAAGGTGTGTGTGTGTGGGGGGGGGAGGGAAAGGGTGGAATTAAAAGTGTAGACAAGAAATTGAGGAGGTTTAATGGAAATAATATAGTAGAGAAGAAACAGTGCAATCGACTAGTTAAGAATAAGCAAAACGGAGAGATACTGAGAATGAGACAGAAAGCGAGAGCGAGAGAGAGAGAGAGAGAGAGAGAGAGAGAGAGAGAGAGAGAGAGTGAGAGAGAGGGAAAGAGAGAAAGAAAGAGAGAGAGAGAGAGAGAGAGAGAGAGAGAGAGAGAGAGAGAAGATCTGGAGAGGATGGTTGAGAGGGGCCCACAAACGATTAAAAGACCCCATAAAGGTAAGAATGTAACAACGAACTAGAAGGGGGCCGACCCTCTCCCTGTACCTGGTATTACATTTTAGGCTAGTGGTCGCACAGGTGGGCGGTTCTCCGGGACACGATTCTTGTTACTCTTGTTACTCAATACGGTGAGAGTCGCCAGGTTCGGCCATACAATTGTTTCCCCTCATCTTTTTTGTACGGCCTTGTTAACACTCGTTAATATATCTTAAATAATGCCTAAGTTTGGAACAGCACTAAAAGTATAGGATTTAAAGCCAGTGCTATAAAAGTAGGGGAATTGACATTTACAAATATTCTGTCTTCCGTTTTTTTGCACTTCCTACGATTAGGGTACCGGTATTTAAAGGAAATAATAAAGAAAGAAGGAAAGATTGGAGAAATTGAAAGGCGTGTAAAATTGAGAAGTTGATCTTTCTTTGAATTTAGTTGCCATTGTGAAGGATGTAACTATTGTCTTTTTTCGTTTTTGTTTTTTTTGGTTGGCAATCCATTTCTTTGTCCAGTCTAGATTGAACCTCTTGGAACTAGTTTCGCCGTACATTTCTTACCACAAAACTAGGCAATTACTTCAGACTTTTACAATTACTTCAGACTTTTACAATTACTAAAAACAAAGCAGCACAGCGGAAGTAAAAGTCAAGCCGTCTGGTCATGTAGACATAGGCGGGTCAAAAAGTATCCGCAAACTGGGGGTCAGGAAGTATCCGCAAACTGGGGGTCAGGAAGTATCCGCAAACTGGGGGTCAGGAAGAATCCGTAAACTGGGGGTCAGGAAGTATCTATCAACTCGACTACTGAGGAAATCGAATCGACGAAATTTCTTTGAGCCAACTTTGGGCACGGGTGTTTTAAAACATGTGAGATTGGAGGAACAGTCGCAGATTACAACCATTGAGGAAACCAGGCCCCCTCTTCCTTATCAGGTCGTGTGATTTACATACTTGACCTCCACCCTGAGACGTGGGTGCTTGACAAGTTTGTAGCCAAGTATAGAGTTTGTGAAGATTACAGCCTGGAAATATTATTAGGCACACTTATAGAAATGAGATATATTTTAGTTTTATTTTACAATGCGCTCTTTCTAAATACTCGCTCAATAATAAGGGCTCTGTACTGTGAGGCATGTGTGGATGAATCGATTCAATTAACTTCTTTGCTTAAATAATCACTTCTGTACATCACTAGAAATATTGAAGTAAAGGTATTTTATTCTCTTCTAAAGTTAAGTCACAAATCCAAAATACGGCGGTATAGCCCAATAAAGAAGTTTAGTATGATGAAAACTGGCGCATACATTCCATTAGTCTGACAAGAACTTTAAAAAAGAAAAGGAGATAAAGATAAATATAATTCTTATACACAAATTTGATAACATTTGTGACTATTTGGGTGTTTGGATAATACCTCGCAGATTTAATAATGTCCGGTTTGGAATAATGAAATAATATGTTTAAGGTGATGCTACACACTCCGTGTAGAAGTCACTCTGTGACATACACTCGAGGCATCTAGAGGTAAAGGCGAGGACTAAACTTTAGCCCCGTGTAATCCTGGATTAGAGGCCAAAGCACCAAAGTTTTCAAACCTTTTTGGATCATTATGATCTATTTCATTTTATTTTAAGCATTTTTAGGACAAAATAATGTTCTGGCTCTAAGAACAAATGCTGTTTGTTTAACCTACTTTCACAGGCCCACTTGACAGCAATGTTAAACTGTCCTAAAAATCCTACTAATTAAATTGAAACAGCTTATTTTTACTCGTAATTGTTTACTTCGATGACTCGGTGTGTACTTTGGAAAGCTTTGCCCGCAGTTCATCACCACAAGACCCATGAGACAAGGCCCAGGAACTAGCTCAGCCCACGAGCGGTTCATCTTTAGGCATAAGCGTTGGCGGGTGTTTAGCTGGTTGGTCCAAAACTGTCCTGTTGGTCTGGTTGACAGTAATTAAATAGAGTGAGGATTTTACTCTCAACGTGCTGCTCTCGCAATACGGTACCCATGACTGAGTGGAGAGATAAGTGTTAAAAGGATTTTCGTTCGGGTGTGGGGATAAGTGGGGGGGGGGGGGGGGAGGGATCGACACAAACACCCACACATAGATAATTATTGTAGTCAGCTAGTGACAATCAAAGAGAAATACGTAGGCATAAGTATGGGGGTCGTGTATAGAGAGACCTAGAGTTGACAACAGATCTTTAAGTCGATATAGAAAGATTCTAACGAGAAAGAAAACAAAGAGTTTTCACATAAAAAAAAACTCAAACCAGATTATGTAGGAGTGGAAAGGAAATTAATATAAGTTAAGTTTGGTCTAGATCTTTCTTAAGAGACTTAATGCCTAAACCAGAATTTTTCTTTCGAGTTTGAAAGATGCATAATGAAAACAGAAAAACAAATCCGCACCCTTTTCCTTGGATTAATCAAAATTTTACTTCATTGGCGGCTTCAAAGTCGTACTTGGATGGACATTGCTCTTTCAATTTTGGCAAATTAAACTTCGCATTGAAAAATTTATTAAGTTTATCAGAAAATTGTTGTGTAGATATAAGTTTAGTTTTATCTTCTTTCTCATTTAAGGTTCATAACGAAAAAAAAATCAAAAGCTAGGGAGGCGTTAGGTGTAAATCTTTCGTGTTACAGTTTGTTTCATAAATTTTTTTTATAAAAAAAAGTGACACTTTCCTTATTTTTGTATATTTAACTCGAATACTCTATGTGCAATGCATAATTATATGTCTAAACATTTGTTATTTCAAAATACCTCAAGCTTTAAAAAAAAAAGCAAGACGAGTTTCTCAATTAACATCCTTTATTGATGAAATTCATTAGAAGGAATTGTACCCAAAAATCTAATTAACTGTCTTTACCGCAGAGCCGTCCTGTTCTCGCTAATAGTGCCAGAAATTGTAGAAATACAAGAACGGTTTTCCTCGAACTAAATTAACAACCGCTGTCATTAATAGTAAACACAACAACTGCGTTAAACAAGCTAAATTGCTGAAGAGATAGAAAGGATCTAGCTTAACATCCGATCAAGATCAAGGCTAGAAGAAGTTGATAATTGCAGCTTTCAAATGAGATTAAAGGAGAATAATTTCAGCTCAATCTCTGTAAATACTCTAATTATTTTCCCTCATCATTCCGCGATCTCTTTTTCTTTAATTTTTAATCTGTCTATTGTAAACGCTTTGGCTTCTTATAACTTTACGAATGGACATGGTTTACATTTATCAGAATGATGTCTTTTCCTAAGGTTTCTCGAATGGTGTGTTTGAAGAAATTGAGGAAGTGGTATGACAATTAAAATTCTTTCAATTTTAATTTTTATCTTTTTTTTTCCTTACGAAGAAATTGCAAAACAATCCCAGAAATAGATTTTTCCCCTTGCTCTCATAAAGCTGCGTCGCCTGTGATGGAACAAATCACCATCGCCTGTTATAATATGTTAAGTTAAATTCTTAATTCAAATCGGCGATGTTTCATAACATGTCAACCAATGATACTGCAAAAAATACTACTATTAGTACTACTAGTATCTGAGGTGCTACTTCTTACATTCTAACTACTACTACTACTACTACTACTACTACTACTACTACTACTACTACTACTACTACTACTACTACTACTACTACTACTACTACTACAACTACTACTACTACTACCACTACCACTACTACTACTACTACTACCACTACTACTACTACTACTACTACTACTACTACTACTACTACTACTACTACTACTACTACTACTACTACTACTACTACTACTACTACTACTACTACTACTACTTCTACTACTACTTCTACATATTTCTGTCACTTCTTTTTGTACTTCGTTAAAGACTACCTATTCTATTTTTTAATTGCTCTGAATTGAAAACTATAAATGCTACAAATACTACTATTCTATTATTATAACAAGTTCCAACCCTTCCATTAAAATAATGAAGCGCTTACCAAAAAAAATACATAATTATTTTTTTAATATATGTATATAAATTTTTTGTTTGTTTTCTTTTTTTACCTTTCACCTATTTCAAACGTTTTGTTCCTTATTTGATTCTGAAAATTTGTAACCACTCTCAACCTAAAATGGAAATTATTGCGACATAGCATATTCTATCAACCAACATCTCATGACTTAAAACTACTTTTATCGAACCCCGAGAGCTCCGTTTATTTGAGACTCAGGTGCTTAAGCTTAAAAGATCTTGATTGGCTTTGTCTAGAGCGTTGCGAATTGTGATAGAAGAAATGGTTTATCTCCTTCCCTTTTTTCTTTCCTTCGTGGATTTCTACGCGATGGCTTTTAACCAGATCTGTAATGGTTTCTAATGGCTGGAATACGATCTTGCTCGATGAGATTACATTCTCTTATTTCTATATAATTAATCCGTCCCTGTCATCCTTTCTGCTCTTCTGGCTTTGGTTTCTTTCTCTCTCTCTCTCTCTATCTCTCTCTCTCTCTCTCTCTCTCTCTCTCTCTCTCTCTCTCTCTCTCTCTCTCTCTCTCTCTCTCTCTCTCTCTCTCTCTCTCTCTCTCTCTCTCTCTCTCTCTCTCTCTCTCTCTCTATCTATCTATCTATCTCTCTCTCTCTCTCTCTCTCTCTCTCTCTCTCTATATATATATATATATATATATATATATATATATATTAGATATATTAAGATATATATATATATATATATATATATATATATATATCTTTCTCTCTTTGTCTTTCTCTTGCTCTTGCACTCTATCTTCATCCACCTATCTATCTATATATCTATTTATCTACCTTTTTACCTATCAATATCTGTAAATGATCGTCTTCTTTAATCATTTTTATCATCATTATCATGATCCGCATGATATTAAAAAAAATCTATTTTCAAATCTGAAACAAAATTAAGAAAAAGTTTTAATAAAACATTTATTATAACTTATAAAAAAATGTCCTGTCATAACGAACTGTTTAGGTTTTAAGGATTTAGTGGGATTTGAGACGACCACCCAACGTCCACTAAGCTTGACTATATAGGTATAATATGACAACATTGATACCCCTACCTCCCTCTCAAAAAAAATTTTTTTTCATTAAAAAACAAAAATAACTCTTTCTATCACTATCTCTCTTTATTTCTATCTGTATCCTACCGTATCTCTATTTATTTGTCTATCTATCTATTTATTTCTCTCTCTGTCTCTATCTGACCACCTCTCCCTTGCAACTGAACTACAAGTTTAGCGTTATTACATTCAAACACAGCATGATCTTATATTAATTTTATAATTTTTGTTTTCAGATTTGTATTAAATGCCTTTAGGGACCAATGTACGGTGGCCATAAATTCCAAATGCTAAAAAAATATGTACATTAGGGTGTATTATACATATTTATATATACACATACATATTTATAGAGTAACTTTTTTTTCTACCTATTTTTCTATCGAAATTAAAAAAAAATCTCTCTTTGTTTCTGTCTCTATCTCTACCTTTCAACAACCGATTTATAAACATCTTTTCAGTCTATCCTACAAACTATTTGGCGATCTCTCTCGCACTTCATTCTTTAGTTTATGATTTATATCGTATTGCCCCTTTCTTTCATTTATGATATCCTTATCCGTCGTTTTCTCATAACTTAAACTATTCTCATTCCATATTCCTTTTTTTCTCTGCCCTGCGATCTTTTATCTATTCCTGCCGTAGGTGTCTTTCTTAGTCTACTCTACCCCATCACCCCAGTCTCAGCCTTTGCTGCTCTTTCATCTTTACCTCCTGCTTTTCTTTCACCCATATATATATATATATGCACGGTTTCTCAGTCTATGCCCTATTTTCTCGCTGTGCCACTCTCTCTCTCTTTCCCTCTCTCTTTCCCTCCCTCTCTCTTTCTCTCTCCCTCCCCCCTCTCTCTTTCTCTCTGTCCCTCCCTCTCTCTCTCTCTCTCTTTCTCTCTCTCTCCCTCTCTCTCTCTCTCTCTCTCTCTCTCTCTCTCTCTCTCTCTCTCTCTCTCTCTCTCTCTCTCTCTCTCTCGCTCTCGCTTTCTTTCTCTCTTCCCCTTTCTATTCTAACAAGACATCGATCTGTACTGTTCATTGTTTCCCACACCAAGCGCACGATCAATTATTGAAAGACCAGTTTAATCCGTGTAACGGAACCAGAACGACGCCTTGAAACCAATCTGATTACTGGGAGCGACACCTGGGGGTAAGACAGAATGATCGCGAGAAGTGTAGAGGCGCCACATACTACAGTATGTAGAGCAATGGACGGACAATTTAATATAATAAAATCATGATGAAACCTTTGAAATGGTCTGAAGAGTTGAGTTGTTTTTTTCCCTAGTGGATTTCCGACACATTTGGACGGGAAATCTATGAGTTGTTTTCTTTTTAGGAGGAATTCTTTTTAATATTAAAAAAAATATATCCTTCTTTTTTCGTTATGTTATATGAAACGAATTTTTCTTCAATTTACTTCTATTCGTGTGTGTAACTTTATTTTATGGTTAAATTGTTTCAAATATCTAACTTATAGGTATAAATACAGACAAGAAATTTAATTTTCGAACACGCGCATTTAATTATCATAGAAACGAGTAATGTTTCAAATTACTATTCTCACTTGATCGTCACTTTTTTATTTAATGCTTTGACGGCAGGCGAAGGGAGTCATTCATTGATTTGTCTGTAACTAGCAAGGCGATTTGGGGGAATCAAACATGTTCTGACGCGCTTTGTATTGTCGTAGAAAAGTGTATGGTTTGTAACTAATTGTAAGTTATTAATACAAAAATTTCGTCAATTCGTAGGCTATCTCTTCCCTCTTGTGAAATAATGTTTTTGTTTCTTTTTAAATTTTTTTTCATGCGGGATGAGTGGTGTGTGTTTGGGACTGAATGCATTATCATTATCTCTTAATTTTAGCACAATGATATTAATCGTTAGGACATCCATTATTATCAATCTGGTCGTGGTCATTATCTTATTTCTAATCTATTATCATCATTATTGTCAACTTTAAAACTCGCCCTTCAAGGGAAAATACCGTAAAGCAAAAACGGCGTCCTATCGTCTCCTTATAAATATAAGGCATATATATATTTTTATGCGCTGGTGAGGGATTGAATAAACGGGAAGGCAATCAATTCTTCATCCAATATATTAATCAATCAATCAAATTCAAGACTCGATTTGAGTTTTATACAGTAAAGGTTTTACTTACTTTAAGTCCAAAAAATTATCTATAACCTCGTGCGCCACCTAAACTCAGTAAAACAAATAAATGTAATTAAATAAAATCCATCAGGTTTTAGAGTCAAATTAAACTCAGAAGTATTCGAGCGCAGAGCTTACTGTTATTTTCGTAAGTCTTAGGAATATTCAGCTCAGAATTTAAAAAAAAATAAACAAAAACAAAAAAAAAAAACGATGTAGGAATTAACACAAGTCACATGTTTTGTTCTTTTTAATTGAATTGGAGTATGCAAGACATAGGACTTTATCATTTTTTTTTGCAAAGATTACTGTATGTTTGAGTTTTTAAAGCCGCAATTATCTCATTCAATTTTGAAAATAAAAGTGAATAAATAAGACACCGAAATTTATCCAAGAACCAATTTAAGGGTGGATGCCATTTGTTGCTTTGTTGCAAAACGTGCAAGATATTGTGAAGGAAAACTTAAAATATCTTTTTATTTTCATTTCCTTTTCTATCTATGCATGTTTAAGAGTAATAGAATCTATGTGTTGCAGTTAATACATCAGCTACGCTTGGATATAATCTATATCTAAACAAGTGAAGATATTTCTGCTATTGAAAGTATGAATAAGTTTCCATTGAAAATATACAAATGGGAAAAGCAATGCACATTTGTAATTAAAAAATAAATAAAGATTATTTAATTTACCGAAATATGTTTTGCCCTAATAGCGGTGATTAAAAAGTGGCTGGATCTTTAGGGAAAAAAAAACAAATAATTAAGACAGTGAGCGATGTTTATTTCCTTCTAAATTTACCCTACTAATTTAGGCCAAGCAATGAAATCAAAACGTCAATTAAAAAAATACCACATGTGGAAAAAATCAAATACTTAAGACAGTGACCAATATTTATTTCCTTACAAGTTCATCCTACTAATTAGCCCAGGCAGTGACTTTAAAGCGCCATCAAGAATACCACATCGATATTTTAAAATATCTTGTCTGAGCCAAATTTAGATCGAGCCGCTAGTATCATTAGATAATTTAGGATTTTGAGTGTAAGCTCGGTATATATAAATTTTGAATACCCTAACTCTAATTTGCTTCTAAGACTCGTTTGAGAATTAAAAAAAAAAACATTTTTTGTGTACAAGTTTCATGCCCAAATTGTCTCCTCCTTCCATCTTTTCTTGCTGTCTTTGTCTCCTGATTGTCTTAAGCTGTTAGTACACGCTGTCCGGACCTCTATGGCGCTGTGGGAAGTGTGTAAAGGGTGCGGGTTTCCGGTTTTATCTTTGTTTTACACGCGTCGCCCTCACAGCAGAAGTGGCAGTGGAGATCCTGGAGCCGTGGATCACGGGAATTGTAGCTCTGGCACTTGCTGTCATCGCTCGACTCGTCATACCATTCGTGGTGACATGTCAGCTGGTCCACGCACCTGATGTCAAACACACATACACAAAAGATATTGATTGGTCGATTTGTGAATTTTTTTGGGGGGATAATGAGAAAACTAAAAAAAAATTCAACGTCACATACGACGAAATGATTCTTCGGAAAAGCGATGGTAGGTTTTGTTTTATTTTGTTTTGTTCCGTTTTTATGAAAGGTCCAAAGGCAACGAAACGGAAATCTCAAAAATGCTGTGTTAGAGGTTTGGACTTTGATATGCATGCAATTTCTTCTCGAGATAACCTTATAGCTTTAAAAAATGTAAGAACGTGAAAAGCGACATATATATATATATATATATATATATATATATATATATATATATATATATATATGATATACCTTGAAGACAGACTTGTACAAGTAAAAATGATGATATTGAAAATCCAGTGGATTTCCTTCATCTTATTTAGTACGTCTGTTAAATGCACTAACATAGTTATCAAGATTACCTTTTTTGTAGAATACTTAATTTTCCTTTATTGCCTTTTGAATTTAGTCTTTCACCTTCGGAGAGCCGCATGCACGTCGTATATTTCGAGCTCTAAAAAGTCTGGTAATTTCCTTTTAGAACAATTTCATCTTTACCTTTTAAAGATTTGTCTTTGACCACTTCGCTGGACGACATCGGTCATGCAGAAGCTTAGACCCTGCGGGCAAGGCTTGGGTATGGAATAGATCAACTCGAGGGCACTGCACCCTGTGGCCTGACACACGTGACAGTTGCGGTCCACTGCCAGTATAAAGAATACGTTAATGAGGATATCACAATTATAAAGAAGCAGGCTCTTTGTATGTAATAAATGATCATTAATTTTAGAAAGACCACGACTATCATAATTACAATTGCTGATTCTTTTTTTTTCTTCTACCAATGCTGTTACTACTTCTATTACTACTACTACTACTACTACTACTACTACTACTACTACTACTACTACTACTACTACTACTACTACTACTACTACTACTACTACTACTACTACTACTACTACTTTTGCTGCTGCTGCTGCTGCTGCTGTTGCTGCTACAACTACTTTTTCTACTATGTTTACTAAAAGATGTCTCAATCTGTGCTGCTTTCCATATATTGCAAGCAACACGAATTGCTGCTTGTGACGTCAGAGCATTTTCTGGTATGCTTTTCTAGTTACAAATTGATGCGTGTAAACATACCTTCAGAGAATGTGGAAAGAATACCCAATCCTTTCAGTACAGTAACTTATCAAAAATTTAAAGATATTACCCAACTGGCATGAAGGTGAAGGTCACTAAAGTAGAAGTGGAAAAAAACGATATGTTGACGACAAGGGTGCTTAGTTTTATGTTTTAATTGTTTTGAATATTTTTTTTTCTTTTCTTCCTCAGTATCCTAGGGTAATGAACTATTCGATTTTGGTTGATACAGTTACTCAATGACACTGGTGCTTCTGAGCAAAGGAGAGCTTCGTTACAACGCTGGTAAAAAAAATTTGTGTTATGATTGATAATGCATCTATGACTAGATCAAATAAAAAAAATTATGGTTTGAAAGCGAGGAAGCACAGGTTTCACAGACTGTACGTTATTTTTGTGAACTTAAATGAAGACTTAGCGCAGCTTTAATTGAGCTTAAATGGCAAAGAAACAACTGTTTATGTTTGAATTTATGGGGGAAAAAAAGAAAAAAAAATGTCCAAGCTCAAGTCATATTGTATAGTGGTTTTATTGAGGGAAAATATCTGGGAGAACATGACTTACCTATAGGCTTCATCGGTACAGTGGTCCCTGGTATATTTGTTGTCGGAACAGTTGTGGTGGGTTTTGTAGTTGTAGATTTACTGGTGCTGGTCGTTGGGGTTGAGGTGGAGGTAGTTGGCACTGTAGTCGTCGTTGTAGGGGTCGTAGTAGTTGGTTTTGTAGTTGTAGATGTAGTGGTACTTGTAGTTGGTTTAGTAGTCGTGGATGTAGTGGTACTAGTAGTTGGTTTAGTAGTTGTGGATGTAGTGGTAGTAGTAGTTGATTTTGTAGTCGTGGATGTAGTGGTACTAGTAGTTGGTTTTTTAGTAGTGGATGTAGTGGTACTAGTAGTTGGTTTAGTAGTAGTGGATGTAGTGGTACTAGTAGTTGGTTTAGTAGTTGTGGATGTAGTGGTACTAGTAGTTGGTTTAGTAGTAGTGGATGTAGTGGTACTAGTAGTTGGTTTAGTAGTCGTGGAAGTAGTGGTATTTGTAGTTGGTTTAGTAGTTGTGGATGTAGTTGTACTAGTGGTTGGTTTAGTAGTTGTGGATGTAGTTGTACTAGTTGTTGGTTTAGTAGTCGTGGAAGTAGTAGTACTTGTAGTTGGTTTAGTAGTAGTGGATGTCGTTGTACTAGTTGTTGGTTTAGTAGTCGTGGAAGTAGTGGTACTTGTAGTTGATTTAGTAGTCGTGGAAATAGTGGTACTTGTAGTTGGTTTAGTAGTCGTGGATGTAGTGGTACTAGTAGTTGGTTTAGTAGTCGTGGAAGTAGTGGTACTTGTAGTTGGTTTAGTAGTCGTGGATGTAGTGGTACTAGTAGTTGGTTTAGTAGTCGTGGAAGTAGTGGTACTTGTAGTTGGTTTAGTAGTCGTGGAAGTAGTGGTACTAGTAGTTGGTTTAGTAGTCGTGGAAGTAGTGGTACTTGTAGTTGGTTTAGTAGTCGTGGATGTAATGGTACTTGTAGTTGGTTTTGTCGTCGTGGTAGTTGTAGTAGTAGTCGTCGTTGATGTCGTTGGCTGCTTTGTAGTTGGACTGTGTAGTGGCCCTGAAATCATGAAAGATATGAAATCTTCAGAGTTATGATTGATTTTACAACACAATTTCGACGGAATTTTTTCAGAGGATTAAGAATAAATAACAAGAAATAGAGCGGTTTGGTAGGATAAATTGCCATTTTACTTTGGTTGCTCTTATCTGAACTAACGATTTAAACAAACTTTTTCCAAATAGCTTCAAATTTCTTTCTGTCAGAATTTCATCCGTTTTATTCATGCTTTCCAACTGAATTTGCAGTTTTCATTATTATTTACATGTAACTTAAATATTAATATCGACGGGCAGTTATGTAATTTTACGATATGGAATTATGTTGATAATCTATCATTTTAGAAACATCTTTTTATTTTTTTCGTACGCCTCAGTATGTGGAATATCATGTATATATTTTAAATATGAGGGAGTCTCAGAAATGGTGAGGCTGATAATGGAAAACAAAAAATTTTCCACCATAGTCGCCTTACATGGCAATACTTTTACGCCATCCCTTCTTGACCTTCAAATTTAAAGTTCTTGAAAAAATACCAACAGGGCTTCAATTGCCATAATGACGCCGTTGTTGCTGTGAAATCGGCATTTTTTCAATGCAGTTTTTCAAATTTGGAAGTAGGAAAACGTGTGAGAGTGTCATATCAGGGGATAAGCCGCGTTATAAGAGAAATTTCTAGCTGCAATCTCTTGTCGAGTGAAGTGTTTGGAAGACCATCATGTGGTGGGCACTTCGTCGTGAAGTAGGCGCAGACGTATCCGGACTTTTTTTTTTCCTTAGTTTACTTAAGCTGACTAAGTAACTGTTTGTCAGAAAACGAGAATAAAAGTCTCCTGTGACGATTGGACAATTACTGTTCTATATAGCCAGTCACTGTAAGAACAGAAAGTCCAAAAGATAAGAATGAATAGAACAACAATAGGACGATAAGACTTTTCCACTCGAAATTGTTTCTTTCCCCTCTTTTGGTCGGGATGGATATCTAGGTGTCGTCTTTTGCATCAATGCAGATTTTTCGTCTGGATCGAGAGGTGAATCTATGTTTCGTTTATTGTCAAAACTTAAAAGAAAATTGAGTCATTCCCCTCCATTTGGAGTTATTTAGAAAACTTTGCATTTTTTTTTTATCGAAGGTCAACAGGCAAAAGCCAGCCTCGAGGACTTCGCTCATGTTGAGGAGGTCATGCCAAGTTTTCTTTTTCAATCGATCTTACACTCATCATATGTTTTATGTACTTGTTAGCTGCTTTGCTGTTATTCGCCGCTGAGGGAAAACCACCCTCTTTGCGTGAGATACTCTAATTTTTAACATCGTCCAGTTTTTAATGTTCTAACTCAGTATCTTCTTGGTTCATAAGATATTCACTAGATCTAGTTGTAATACAATTGAATCATAATCATGTAGTATAGATGAAGAAAAACCTTTGCAAGTTAAGGAAATTGTATAACCGATCAATCAGGCTCTATAGTTCTGCTGCGGTGGATGTAAATGATGTAGGTAAACTCATTTTCTCGTTACCCGTGAGAAATGGTGCGTTTGCACAAATTAGATATTCCCACAGAATAATAATCAAACAGAATTACAAATCGCCCTCTTCTTGTGAGGCCGCCAAACTCCGGAATCCGTTAACCCGCCATTTCTTTTTGGGTGAAAATGTTGTCAACGCAACCGCGAAGGTCACGGGGGTGTAGCTCACATCTCTGACTGACAAACATTTTTGTGATCTATTTTATTTTGAAAGTGGTTATCAGAATGACTGAAGATAGAAAGAATATATATATATATATATATATATATATATATATATATATATTCACGAAACTTTAAAGTCGCGGACCAAGATTAATTATACTACTACTAGGTAGGCCAATTTTTTTAAATATACCATATACCATGCTCCTTAATTGTCGAGCACTCTCTCTCTCTCTCTCTAGAGAGAGACAGACAGACACACAGACAGACTGAAAGAGATAGAGAGAGAGATTTTTTTATTAGCTTTCTCCCTTTCGACATAAACTATTACAATTGGTTAAAGAAAAAAAAGAAAAAAGAAAGAGTTATTCTCTAAGCTCTTAGTTATTAAGTTCCCTACACTTAAATCTAACTTCTAGCGATGTTTATTTTATTTTTGTTCTGACCTATTCTTCCCTTGATGCAACTTTGATGTTAATTGGTTTTTGCGTGTAGGCCAATTTTTTTAAATATACCATATACCATGCTCCTTAATTGTCGAGCACTCTCTCTCTCTCTCTCTCTAGAGAGAGACAGACAGACACACAGACAGACTGAAAGAGATAGAGAGAGAGATTTTTTTATTAGCTTTCTCCCTTTCGACATAAACTATTACAATTGGTTAAAGAAAAAAAAGAAAAAAGAAAGAGTTATTCTCTAAGCTCTTAGTTATTAAGTTCCCTACACTTAAATCTAACTTCTAGCGATGTTTATTTTATTTTTGTTCTGACCTATTCTTCCCTTGATGCAACTTTGATGTTAATTGGTTTTTGCGTGTAAGACAAGTGCATTGTTTACATGTGTAAGTTTAACCAAAGCAACGAAGCAGTTGTTTGCGTTGTCAGACAAACTATTATGGCGGAGGAGATTGATTCTCGACACGGGTTTTGTGAGGTTTTTGTATTGAACTTGTAAACCTTCTTTATATTTAATCTGTGGACATTCCCAAAATCATGCATGTCATCCTCTGTTTGAACTCATTTGGCTCTGGCAAAATGTCAAATATTTAAATCATCTTTTTTCAGGGCAGTTACTTGTTGAACATCCCATTCACACATTATATATTATGCTAACTTAGATATATGAACATAGCCTGAGTCCTATTCTGTTTGTACAAGAATGGCGATATGAATGATGAGTTGTATACATAAGAAATGTCATCAGTGTGTTCTTAATTTTGGGTCCATTTTACGAGATTAACTTTCAAAACAAGAACTTAGTTAAATCATAGGCCTCTGAGTAAGAATTTAGAACACGTCTTATCAGAGAAAAAGTTTTGATTGATTGGATTCGTCAAATTGTGCACAAAATGTAGAGAGTACAAACCTATACAATAGGCTACTGGGCAGAATTTAACACCACGTAAATAGTAAACATAATATCTTCCACAGTTGTACGCCCAAACATTGAAAGAGTCCTGACAGCAGTTTCCCTCTCTGTTTAGACAAATCTGGTGGGATAAGGTTCAAAGGTGAAATTTGAAATAGCAAGAATGGCGAATGGAGCATGTCTAATTCACACTTAATCCTCTCATAGGTGTCTACCTGTATTTAAGTATATTCGTCATTATTTTTAGAATCATGGTTAACAATACTTGTATAAGAATTATAACTTTCATTCTTTTTAACAACTTCATTGTTTCATTCAAATTTTTTTTTTATTCAAATTCTATCTCGATATGTAAAACTATGAAGCATCTCCGAGTTTTGTTGCCTTCACCTTCACAAGCTGTCCGTTATGTTGAGCCGGCAGGGAGCTGTTCCGCCAGAGTGTGTTCACGGTGCCGCACCTTCTCTCAGGAACACAACTTCCCGTGATGCCGTCATCAGGAACATTTTTGAAGCGATACCAACCTTCCATTTGGACATGATCGCCTACAATAAAAAAGCGCATTAAGCCTGATGCTTCATGATGATTATTTGTCCTATAGAAGCAAAGTAAAAGCACCAATATTTTAACTATATATATATATTTATGCTCGTAAAATAATTAACCATGTTACAAATTGCACAACATTATAACTTTACCTACCGCTTTTACTAATTCCACTAATTCTCCTGCTACCATTATGCCTACCTATTTTACAAATACTTCTGTTGTTGCTACTCCTACCATTACTATTACCATTACTACTTTTACTACTACTACTACTACTACTACTACTACTACTACTACTACTACTACTACTACTACTACTACTACTACTACTACTACTACTACTACTACTACTACTACTATTACTATTGCTACTACTACTATTATAACTACTACTACTATTACAACTATTACTATTACTTTTATTAATAAACTATTTTTCAGACTCTGTGTTTACCTTATAGTTATAACTAAAGAAACCAATTATATAGTATATTAATGAGATGTTCGTAAAATGATAAGTTCCCAGCTAAAATAATAACGATTGATTTATTAGTAATTTATTAAAAAGCTAACCCGTTGCAACTAACATCAGAGCTATGCAACAAGAGCCGTTTTTTCTCAGAGGTCTTAAACATTGCCGATATGGAGTCACGAAATTATTAGAGATACGAGTACTTAGGCAACTAGAACAAAATTAAATATAGTGACGTATTATAGAAAGGTCCAAAAAAGTTTAAACGATAGATATGTCTGTAAAGTAGACATCATTCTATTACGGACTGCTTTTGTTCCCGCAAACTATAAAATCTGTTTACAACTAGATTAACTGAAATTTTTTTTTGTTTTTCCTTTAAAACTCATTTTTGTTATTTCTGGAACAAAACCTCATGAATTTAGTAAGACTAAGAGGAAATAAAGGCTATTCTATGTAAATCATTGCTGTATTATTATAATACCTGGCCGTGTGGTTGACGGGATGTCGCAAAGAGCGTCTCTGTGGACACCAGGTGGGAGCGGGACATTTGGGCTGAGGAGAAAGTTCAGATTAATAATATGATTATAATAATTGGACACTCATTCTAAAGAACTCAGTTCAAATAGTTAAACGTAATAATATGATTATAATAAGTGGGCACTCATTCTAAAGAGCTCATTACAAATAGTTAAACGTAATGATATGATTATAATAATTGGGCACTCATTCTAAAGAACTCAATTCAAATAGTTAAACGTAATAATATGATTATAATAAGTGGGCACTCATTCTAAAGAGCTCATTACAAATAGTTAAACGTAATGATATGATTATAATAATTGGACACTCATTCTAAAGAGCTCATTACAAATAGTTAAACGTAATGATATGATTATAATAATTGGACACTCATTCTAAAGAGCTCATTACAAATAGTTAAACGTAATGATATGATTATAATAAGTGGGCACTCATTCTAAAGAACTCAATTCAAATAGTTAAACGTAATGATATGATTATAATAGTTGGACACTCATTCTAAAGAACTCATTACAAATAGTTCAACGTAATAATATGATCAAAATAGCTGAACACTCGTTCTAAATGACTCGTCTTTAATAGTTCAACGTAATAATATGATCATAATAGCTGAACGCTCGTTCTAAATGACTCGTCTTTAATAGTTCAACATAATAATATGATCAAAATAGCTGAACACTCGTTCTAAATGACTCGTCTTTAATAGTTCAACGTAATAATATGATCATAATAGCTGAACACTCGTTCTTAATGACTCGTTTTTAATAGTTTAACGTAATAATAAGCTTATGATCATAATTGCTGAACGCTCGTTCTAAATAACTCGTTTCTTATAGCTCTATATTCTATCATATAATTATATTGATTGTAATAGTACCACATTCATATTAAAATATTGTTTTATACTGATTATATAAGCACAACGTTCATTCTACAATACTATTCACTTCAGTGACTTGACCTGTATTTTAGGAAGCCTCGGTGAACACTAAATAAGTCCAGCGTTTGAGAGAGTTGAGTCCACATTTAGATTAAGTCGTTTAAGGAATTTAGTGTATTTAAAAAATTATTAATAAAATGATCCAAATAGACATGATTATTGTTTGCAATTTTTTTTTTTTTTTTTTTTGGGGGGTGGGGGAGGGTGAATGGGATGGGGCGATATGAGGAGCTAAAGAAATGGTAACATGGTCAACGTTCCAGGGAGTTAATTGTAGATCTAGATCTAATGGAGGAGTTTGATTTGTTTTTTAACGATGAAATTGTTAATCTTCCTCTTTAAGTATTCCTCCTTTGATGTACTTGAGTCGCAAAACGCATGCATGATGTCTCAATTTTCTTATTATACAAAAACGATGCTCACAAACTATACTGTATAATGCGTGAGGAGTAAAAAGTGAACGAGCGAACGATAGAAAATCTAAGAGAGAGGTATAAGAATGAGAAAGATATTTCTTTAAAAAGTTAAGGGAAAGAATTAGATTGGGGGTCGGGAGATTAAGATAGGAATTAAGATGGGAAAGGAGAACAGAAAACATGATAGAAAGAGAAAAGAAGAGAGAGAGAGAGAGAGAGAGAGAGAGAGAGAGAGAGAGAGAGAGAGAGAGAGAGAGAGAGAGAGAATCTAAGACAGATTAATAAATCGACAGGTTTGGCATTTTTTTAAACATAGGTCCTCTTCCATCATGAAAGTTCAGATACCGTCGGGAACGGCGGAACGGAAAAGATGAGGTCGTGAACTTATCTACCGACGGTGTTGGGCTGGAGCCTGGAACCCGAGAAAAGGTCCTTGTGGATATCAGGATGGACGCTCTAACCCCAACGGATAGATAGGTAGGTATAAACACCTTGACCAGTTTCATAATATAATACATAAAGACCTAAATCTAGGCCAGTCAACATTCGCCTATTTATCTAAAAATAGCCTCTATAAGAAGGATTTGTTCAAGATCCTTTTCCGTAAGTATGAAGCTTTATCAAAAAAAAAAAAAAATACTCTAGAGAACATTCTCAATCCATAACTATTTACATACACATTTTTTCACCACCCATACCATATTTGAAAGGATTCAAGAATAGTTCATCCACTTCCCCAAAAGCTTTTTAAAGAGGCTTAATAAGGCATCATAAAAAATCTATCACGAATAAAGAAAGACAACCATCTTTACGTATCGGCTGACAAAACGAGCAGCCACTACACGATCGAAATAAATGTTTGTGAAAAGCCATGCTGCTGAAGATTACAGAAATTCAGATCGCACAACTAAGAAAGATGACAAACGCGTCGCTACAAAACTTTCATTAGCAGATCAAATCAGTTTCACTGCAGAAAGAGAGACCTCGATCTGTAGCACTCATAGATTTAAGAAATATACGCTTTTTTTACAGGGTATAAACACGTATGCTTAGATAGATAGAAAGAGCGAGAGAGAGAGAGAGAGAGAGAGAGAGAGAGAGAGAGAGAGAGAGAGAGAAACAGAACTATGTGAAATATAGAGATAAATAAGAGATTAATAAAAAATAAAATAAAATAAAAAGGGGTATATGGCAAAAAAGTAAAATTAGAAAAGAAAAAAGAGTAGGAAAATGAACAGAAGTGCAATATTTCTGCTAAAAAAAAAATACGAATCATAGAATGAAAGGGATATATATATATATATATATATATATATATATATATATATATATCAGAGCGAGAGAGAGAGAGAGAACACAAAGGCTAACTAGAAACAGGCACACATCTTTATTATTTCTAGGTAAAAATAGAGAAACGATAGAACTGATAGAACGTGTGTGACGAAACAAGAAAGACGACGACCAAACGTCATATTAGTTTCAATTTTTTTTTAAAGCAGTGTGCCAGTTCCTATTTAGCTTTATTATCCATATTATTAACACATGCGTCCTTTGGGATCCTTTACCATGGGTGGTATTTTTGCTTTTCTATAAAGAGGTAGAGAGAGAGAGAGAGAGAGAGAGAGAGAGAGAGAGAGAGAGAGAGAGATAGAACGAGAGCAAGAATATATATATATATAAAAAGAGGAAGAAGACAGAGTGAGAGATAGAAAGAAAGAGAGAAGAGAGATAGAGAGACGGTATAAGAGTTGAAGAGTGGGAAAGATGAAATATAACATTAACGCTAGATCATTCTCGTATATTTCTTTATACCTAAGTTTAATTTCCTGCACATCATTTAAGAGCAGAGGTTGGTGCAAATTTTATTTTACAGTATTTTTTTTTTTTAAGATCAGACTTTAAATCATGACAACGAGGTAGCTTTTATTACTATTTTTATTATTATTATTATTATTATTATTATTATTATTATTATTATTATTATTATTATTATTATTATTATTATTATTATTATTATTATTATTAAGTTAAACATGATGTATATACTAATATTTAACATTTTTCTTCAATATAAAATAGCATTGACCAAATAAAAACTGTAAAGACAATTTGTAGCAGGTAAACCATGTGAAAAAAAATGTGTTTGTGACTAGGGTATTTATATGAATAGGGCTGGTGAGAAGTTCGTTTGACAGGGCAACGTTGTCGAAAAATGGCCTATAAGCTCGCGAGGTGTTGAGGCCCTCAAAACGGCCGATGTTTTCATTTACGCCCTGACTCTGATCTAGATTCCAAAAAAAATAGGCCTTCTGAATACACACTGCACTAGCATGGATATCTAGTCAAACATTTCTGCAAATGTCACTATCTCTACAGAGGTACTGGCGACTAGGATCTTCATCTATGTCGTGTCGGTGGGCCGGCTATCCTGAAAGTCACTATAATTGTAGTGAAGGTTCAGAACTGAACCCCCACCCACACATGATTAATCTCCTTTTAAAGAGATTTTTCCATGCACCTTTAAACAAAAAACAAACGGGGCCCAATAGTATCTTTTTACACTTCATTAATTGTGTTAATTTCCCTTAGAACGTTTTTTGTTCAGAGGTAACAGTACTGACGACTTGGGTACTTTGTAAATTGGGTTACGGTGGGCCGTCTTTCCTGAGAGGATTTATGGCGACAGGTTCAAAACTGAAAATTTTCACATTTTTATATTTTAATTCAATCTATAGATTTCCTCATGCATAGTCTTTGCCGTATAACGACTTAACTTAAAGATTGAAGTAGATGTACTCTATGTTAGAATAAAACTGCAATGCATGAAGTCGTTCTCTTTACATCTGAATATTCTTATCTGCAGGGCAACGCAGGATCCCTCTAAAAGCTTGACTTTGCTTAACCTTTATCATAAACAAGTCAGAAATATCAGCCATATAAAAGTTTAAAAAAAGTAAATAGGTTTTCGGCTTTACAGTTTGTTGGAGAAAAGTCCGTTCCTACCTCTAAAAATTGTGTGATTTATTTTTCTTTCAATTTCTTTAAATAATAAAATGCTTCAATTGATGATAAAGATTATCCTGCTGCAAGCTGGGTCATAGAAGTAATATATTAAACAGAAAAATAGAGTTCTTCATGTTTAAGAATTTAAGGCTATTATTCTTTTTAGAAGTTAAGAGTAAGCAATGCAAACATAAGATTTCTGTTCTAAAAATTGCTTTGAATGTGAAACTTTTGCTCAAGTTTGTTTTTAAAAAAAAAGAGCTAAGAGTATAATTTAGATGTTATAATAGTAGTGGTACTATACTTTGAGCCATCTTAGATTATCGTGTCTTTAAGAACATGCCCTTTCTGTGTTACCTAATTCTCTTTTTATAAAACATGGATATTTCGTCTTAAACTTATCGCTGTTTTAATACAGAAAGGGATATATACAGAGATAGATAGATAGATAGATAGAGAGAGAGAGATAGACAGAGAGAGAGAGAGAGATTGATAGAGAGAGAGAGAGAGAGAAACCTATTCTTCACACTTTGGCTCAGTAATAATAATAATAATAATAATAATAATAATAATAATAATAATAATAATAATAATAATAATAATAATAATAACAATAATAATAATAATAACAATAATAATAATAATAATAATAATAATAATAATAATAATAATAATAATAATAATAATAATAATAATAATAATAATAATAATAATAATAATAATAATAATAATAATAATAATAATAATAATAATAATAATAATAATAATAATAATGATAATCATAGTAATAATGATAATAATAATAATAATAATAATAATAATAATAATAATAATAATAATAATAATAATAATAATAATAATAATAATAATAATAATAATAATAATAATAATAATAATAATAATAATAGTAGTAGTAGTAGTAGTAGTAGTAGTAGTAGTAGTAGTAGTAGTAGTAGTAGTAATAATAATAATAATAATAATAATAATAATAATAATAATAATAATAATAATAATAATAATAATAATAGTAGTAGTAGTAATAGTAGTAGTAGTAGTAGTAGTAGTAGTAGTAGTAGTAGTAGTAATAATAATAATAATAATAATAATAATAATAATAATAATAATAATAGTAGTAGTAGTAGTAAGTAGTAGTAGTAGTAGTAGTAGTAGTAGTAGTAGTAGTAGTAGTAGTAGTAGTAGTAGTAGTAGTAATAATAATAATAATAATAATAATAATAATAATAATAATAATAATAATAATAATAATAATAATAATAATAATAATAATAATTACACTTACATTCTCACAGCTGCACCTATCACCGTGTGCGCGTTTCTTCCGCATTTGTCATGCCCGAACACGTTCGCACTGGAACCTGTGTACGCATATGTGAAAAAATTCAATGAACCGTTGTAACCAAATATGGCAAAAGATGAACCGTTGCAGCCAGATATGGCAAAAGATGAACCTGATAACTAGATATGAAAGAGATGAACCTGTGTAATCAGGTATGAAAAATATGAACCGTTGTAATGAGATATGGCGAAAGATAAACCGGTGTAGCCAGATATGAAAAAAAGATTAACCTGTGTAACCAGGTACGAAAAAAGATAAACCTCTGTAACTAGATATGAACAAATGACCTGTGTAACCAGGTGTGAAAAAAAGATGAACCTCTGTAACCAGACATGAACAAATGATCTGTGTAACCAGGTATAAAAAAGATAAACCTTTGTAACCAGATATGAACAAATGACCTGTGTAACCAGATATGAAAAAAAGATGAACCTGTGTAACCAGATATGTTTAAAAAAAAAGGAAGACAAGAAAGATTCGTCAAGTGGCCTCTTCTGGAAGAATAGTTGGTTTCTTGGCTTCGAGTCTGAGATAAATTCATTATTTTTCTTCATGTCACCATCTTTGCATGCTTATTTTAAAGGATGGGTAAACTTTTTGACATCCTTTCATTTTCACTTTAATGTGTTTCGTCTCAAGAATAGAATTGAATGATGCTGTAATGTGATTAAAATAAAAAACAATAAACAAAGAGACGGAATCTCTGATATAGTTGATTGAAACTGTACAATCAGTGTTTCAATCAATTAAAAAAACATAAAATAGTCTGTAGCTTCAGAGAATTTAGTTATATCGTACCAAAAAACAAAACCGTATTAGTTAGCTATTTGACTCTCTTATAAAAATTATTTATATGCGCCACGGAACTGTGTCTCTTTTATATCACCATTAATTATTTTATTTTTTTAAATGTTTGACTTAGTTTTTTTCCCAATTTATTTTTTTAACATGCGTGGCAAAGAGATAATGCAGAAAAAACAGATCCTTCTAAGCGCTCTTGATAGAGCTTTTAAAATGTCGACAAAAGTGCCAAGAAATGCGCTGTCTTGCGACAATTCATATTATTTGAACATATATAAAGTATGGTGCTTAAAAGGATCTATTAATAGATTCGCATTTTACAAAATCAATGAGGCGTTCTTTCTGCAAGCACTTGCAATCTTATTACACTCATAGAGAATTCTTATCCCCATGGTATAATTCAGGGCGACGTTGTATGTGTTTCGGAAACAAACCCACATCTACTGGACAATCATGATCCAACACTGGTTTAACACCTTTATAGATTTTAATATAGTCTGGCTACTTTTGAACAGGAAAACAAGAAAAATAAGTTACCTCGGAAATAGGTTATCAAAGGTCTCACCTGCCAAAACAAAACTGAGGATTCCGAAGATGACGAATTGCAATGCTGCCATTTCGAATGAGTTGAAGAAATGTTAATGTCCGCGCAACAAATAATGTCCTGTATTACCTTCTAATTAAAAGCGTTATAAAATCAACAGGAAATGGGCAAGTAATCTTTGGATATGTTTTTGAGATTTTTTTTTTAACTAAATAGTTTTTAAGGGATATTTTTTTTTCGATTCTGGTGTTTAAAAAAAAAGTTTTCAAGTTTGTAGTATTTCTTTTTCTTTCTTTTTTTTACTTTTTTTTTTTACAAAGTCTGCTCTGGTGTGGTCAAGATGAAGCTTCTATCTGTCCCTAATACATCCCAAGTAAAGTCTAATGTTCTAATTTGAAAGATAGCAGTTGAGGTATGGTGGGACCAGTTTTATGGTGTGATAAGGATGGCATTTCATGGTCAGCAAATTTCTGATTATGGATTTAAAGCAGCGCTTTATCAAATTTCTACGTGTCTCTGTGAACATATAATTTAATCTCCGTGGCAATATGTCCAGATTGGGTAGGATCGAAAACGTTTTGTAAAGGACAGAAGGGGAGTACATAAAGTAAAGGGAATGGTGGATAAAGAACAATTCAAAGTGAAAAAGGAATCTTTTAAAAGTTATTAAAAAAATGGAGGCAAAAGAAAACGTTGAGCTAGCATTCAATTTCCACCCAATTTAACTTTCAGACAGTATTTTGAAGTAAGGAACAAAAATTTGAAGAACTCAAAGAAAAAAAGAGATGCGGAGACACAGATGGGGTAAAGGGAGAGCGCGGTTAGGTTCACATAGAGAAGGGACATAAAATGGAAGGTGAAAAAAAAAAGAGGAAAAGAATAAAAGCGGTGAAAGAAAGAGAGAAGAATGAGTGATAGAGAGAAAGCGAGAGAGTGGGAGACTGGAGGAAGGATGGAAATACAGGGGGAAAAGAGAAAAGATGAGAAAATGCAAAAAAGAAAATGACAGAGAGAGACAGATCAGAGAGAGAGAAAGAAAGAGAGAGAGAGAGAGAGGGGGGGGGAGAGAGAGAGAGAGAGAGAGAGAGAGAGAGAGAGAGAGAGAGAGAGAGATGGAGAGGGGCGAGAGATATTGAGTTGAGAGAGTTGACATAAGCATCATTTCACGGCACTGTATTAAGGAAAGATATAAACCCACAGTTTACCCAGAGAATCGGTTATGAACTTTCACCTCCAGTTTATGTAAACAAAACAGCCAAACCTTGCCTCGCCTAAGATTTATCATAGTGACAGATCAACGGAATGTGCAGGTCACGACCACTGTCTGTCGGTTTCTGCATCCGGTGATCCGCTTGTTGTTTTGTACTTCATTTTTCACAGAAATAAAGAGTCAAAGTATAATAATTATGGTTTGGAAAAGGCGAGCCAAAGCGGAAAAGAATTAGATCATACGAGTGTTCACCCCTTAAGAAAGGACTGCTTCAAGCCTTTAAAATTGATCACCGTTTAATGTGAGCTGCTTGAAGCCGTTAGAGGATCATTACTTAAGACAAACTATTCGAAGTGTAGAGGGAACTGTTTAAAACCGTGATTACCGCTTAAGAAGGAAATGTTTAAAGCCACATACATTAGAATATTCACTACAAGCTTAAGAAGAAATTGTTTAAAGCCAATAGAATGATCACTGTTTAAGAATGATCTGTTTGAAGCCATTAGAATGATCACTGTTTAAGATGGAACTGCTTGAAGTAATTAGAATGATCACTGTCTAAGATGAAACTGTTTCAAGCCATTAGAATGATTACTTCTTAAGAAGGAACTGCTTGAAGTAATTAGAATGATCTCTATCTAAGATGAAACTGTTTCAAGCCATTAGAATGATTACTACTTAAGAAGGAACTGCTTGAAGTAATTAGAATGATAACTATTTAAGAATGATCTGTTTGAAGCCATTAGAACAATCACTGTCTAAGATAGAACTGTTTGAAGCCATTAGATTCATCACTGTTTAAGATAGAACTGTTTGAAGCCATTAGAATGATCACTACTTAAGAAGGAACTGCTTGAAGTAATTAGAATGATCACTGTCTAAGATAGAACTGTTTGAAGCCATTAGAATGATCACTGTCTAAGATAGAACTGTTTGAAGCCATTAGAATGATCACTGTCTAAGATAGAACTGTTTGAAGCCATTAGAATGATCACTGTCTAAGATAGAACTGTTTGAAGCCATTAGAATGATGATCACTACTTAAGAAGGAACTGCTTGAAGTAATTAGAATGATCACTGTCTAAGATAGAACTGTTTGAAGGAATTAGAATGATCACTGTCTGAGATAGAACTGTTTGAAGCCATTAAAACGATCAATGTCTAAGATAGAACTGTTTGAAGCCATTAGAATGATCACTACTTATGAAGGAACTGCTTGAAGTAATTAGAACAATCACTGTCTAAGATAGAACTGTTTGAAGCCATTAGAACGATCACTGTCTAAGATAGAACTGTTTGAAGCCATTAGAATGATCACTACTTAAGAAGGAACTGCTTGAAGTAATTAGAATGATCACTGTCTAAGATGGAACTGCTTGAAGTAATTAGAATGATCACTGTCTAAGATGAAACTGTTTCAAGCCATTAGAATGATCACCGTTTAAGATGAAACTGTCTGAAGTAATTAGAATGATCACTGCTTAAGAAGGAACTGTATCGATACATGAGTAGGAATTTTACGAACCGTCGTAACCCGTGCATTAGCTTGCTTAGATCGTCAAAAAGTATTTTTTTTCCGCTTATTAGTAACACCCTTAATTGCTGCATTTTATGGTAAATGTTTAAACTTTTGTCGGCTTTTATCTATCACAATAGAATGTTTATAATAGTTAGAAGAATCGAGATTCATCGTAAAATTAATCTTCGACGATATTAGGCTAACTGTGTAATGTACAATGATACACCATAAAGCTCATTTTCCTTTCACTCACTAATGACTGATAATTTTTGTTATTGTGTTGAGTTTTTAATATCATCGAACCTTTAAGAAAAATGATAAAAACTGAAACATTATCACCAAAATTGAGTGCGAAAAAATCGCACCTTGAAAATCTCTTGATGACCCCTTATGCATAGTAATATTTTCAAAAGATTAAAAAGGGGGCCCTTTAATAGACGATAGTGAAGATACAATGGTTCAAATGATAACCAAAAGCCATTTCAAATAAAATCAAAGTAGCAAAAAGTCCTGAAATAGACTTTTGTGTGTAAGCCTGAATATAAGAGGTATGGATCTAGCGCTAGAGTTTCGTATTCTTTAGATCTATGTTCTAAATTTGAATCTAAAACTTTATGTCTAGATTCAGACAAAGACGCAATATGTCTCAAATTGTGCTATGATGAATTTACATAGGCCTAACGGTATAAGCATTCTTTTAATATCATAATGTTGAAGATCGATGGAACGGTACGTTACGAATCGCTCTAGAATTTTTTTTTGCAAAGCTACGGGAATATTTAAAGCTCAAATTTAATGATGGTCTTATAAGAAAAGTTTCGCAAGTAACGAATCAAGTCATAGTTTTTGTTGGGGCCTCGCAGAAGTTAAAAGTAATAATATCGATACAGAGATCAGATAACACAATACCTACACCTCTCATCACCATAAAAGTTGAGGGGCTAGTGCTGTCCTTACGGAAACCCGTGCTTTGTGTCTTTACAGTCATAACCACCTAAAGCATATTGAAACGGTGAAGGAGATTCTGTTAAAGTTATGTAGATCTAGACCTTATTAAGACATCCTTACAGAGACCAATTTCACAAAACTGCTCTGCTTTAGTTAAGAATATTCTTACTTTTCTTTTTAAATCTTTGAAGGGTAAACTAATGATATATCTGAAAGTCTTGGGTACCAAATCATAGATGGAATAAACTGTACTGAAATATGCCCTCCTCAATATAATTAAAAAGCAGTCCAGTGCATTTATTCTGAGGAGGCCCTTTCTCTACATTTATGCGGTGGAAAAAAATGCATAAGTAAGAAGTAAGTTCAAAAGGTGCGCTCTTTAAATTGATACTCGTTTGAGAATGTTGTCCACAGCGTTGATGGTATCCTCAAAATCATGGGTAGGAAATATCCTACTAAAAATGTGAATATAATAGATGATGAGTTAAATATTTTTCCTGTTCAGAAGAGTTTGTGTAGCGCGGTCAAGTGTTAAAAATATGATATTGAAGTTGGCAGTACATCCTTCTATATTCGGTACATCTCATACTGTATTTCCATTTCCAATGTACATCCGAAAAATGAAGTCTCTAACACCACTTTGCTTGAGAATAGGCGTATTATAAGTTTTAAAGTAAATTTTTTTTCTCGCAGTTCCAATGTATAGGTAACCAATTTCGCACCATCAGTTTCCCATTTTAAATATCTGAGTAATACTATTCGTATTATGGGCGATAGAATTCCTGTTAG
>JAWDGP010002565.1:330000-367500 GCA_033675545.1 Elysia crispata
CATAAGTTTCAAAAAATGACTGTAGTTTGTTGCAATCGATATGGCTTACCAATACGTTTCCTTCTTTTCAACCCCCTAAATTGTCTTCTCCTTTCACATGACTTTTTCTCTGACTCTAATGAAGATATTCAAGATAGTGAGAAGGACCTAGATCTAGAAAAACATCAATTTTGACTAACGGCTGGTACTTATGACCAAAGATTAAGACATCAAAGAGGCTACATTGGCAAAGAGAACTAAACACAAATCTGAATGTCGATTGCTAAATCTTTAATTTTTTCTTTATTCTCAACTCTTTCCTCTTAGACTCTCGGTTGATAGGGTAGGTCAATGTAAGAGTTACGTATTTTTTTCATGATTCGATCTATTTGAGTTTTTCAAACTTCTCATGCAACCGGAAAATACTTCCAGTCGATGTGTTTATTCGATGTATAATTGTATGGTCAAGTCCATTCAAAACAGTTTGGACCCTACTTCGATATCAGTTAAACCTCCATGGGGCAGTTATCGGTGCTCAGAGTTATGAGACTGACGGAAAGAACGAAGACTGGCTTCTCTCCGGAAATCTTTAATGTATATTTCTAACCAATCACACAATTTAAAAATACATGTCTTTATGTGGCCAATGCAAATAGTGTTTAAAGTATTAAAAATTAAAAATGAGTCATTGATAGCAGATGAGAGAAAGGGACAAAAGAGATAGTTTAGGACTTAAATATCGCTTCAGTTTTCAAAAAATAATTATATTAATTTTGATATTCTCAGGACCTAAAAAACTTGGACGTCACCAGATGTATCGAGAGATAAATGAAGTAATTATGCTGAAAAGTGATTGCTCCTTTTTTGGGGGATGCATGAGGAAAAAAAGGGGGTTTGAGGGGGAGAGGAGAGGAGAGACAGAGAGAGGGAGAGAGAGAGAGAGAGCGAAAGAGACAGTAGTAGTAGCAGCAGCAGCAGCAGCAGTAGTAGTAGTAGTAGTAGTAGTAGTAGTAGTAGTAGTAGTAGTAGTAGTAGTAGTAGTAGTAGTAGTAGTAGTAGTAGTAGTAGTAGTAGTAGTAGTAGTAGTAGTAGTAGTAAATCAAAGGACTTCCTTTAGGTAGGGAAAGTCAGGCCTTAAGCCTAGCATAACCAGCAATCTCAACTGTTATCTCTTGGGTAGGGCGCGGTGCAGACAATGATGAAAGAAAACAAAACAAAAATAAACAAGAATGGCTAAAGAGGATAACAAATAAAAGATAGATAATCAAAACAAAACAAAAGGAAAAAAAACTTGCAGGGTATGAGGGGTCTCTGCTCTGAACCTCAGCCATATAGGCACTCCTAGGATTGACGAAGTACAGTAGTCGGCAGTATCTCTGAGGACTTTGTGCTGTTTCCACAACTTCCTACAAAACTTCCCCACGAGCATCCAAGCACCACAACCAAAGTGTATTATGGCAGGAACTACATCAGACTCGAGGCATAAATGACGACTGGCGCGCGCCGCCATAGAAAGTGGCCTTGGCTTAGAGGTTAGTTATCTTGCCCGACCTTGAACCTAGCGTCCTCTCATAAGTATTGTAGTCTACCTGCTATATCTTTTTATAATGAGATTTGTCCAGTTTTATTTGAAATGGTCAAACGCCCTGAATTTATACTAAAAATACACTCCTTCGTGAAAACTCGTTAAATAAAAATTAGGTTATTTCCATTATACTTTAGTGTCAGTCTAGTCTTTTTTTTTTAATTTACATTCAAGCTATGATTCTGTTTCATCTATGTTGTAAGCTATGAAGCTCTTTGTGACAGTCCACGAATATAAGATAAGAACCCTAAAAAAATTATGTCTTCGTCAGTGAGTTTCTTGACAATGTCAATATATCATGCCTTGCGTTTTTCCCCCTCCTCAGAGCTCAGTCTGTCGAGCGCTGTCTGCTGCGTGTATACTTACAAGTTCTGAATGAGTGAAGTTAAAATGTCTGGTTTATCTTTGGGTTCACGTTTTCCTCACGGGCGGATATTTTTCCTAGACCGTAATATGCAAATACCAAACAGTTGAATTCGGCAAAAATATTTGAAACGCTGATCATTCTCACCGTGGGCCCTGACTTCTGACTTCACTTTTTCCTTCCTTCAATTAAACGTTTTGATTTTTCATTTCTTTAGTACAAGACTGTACTATCCTTACAATCTAAGTCCTCTGCAAATCGTCGTTGTTTTGACATTTAGTACATTTTACAGCAGAGCAGTTTTAAGTTTTGACCCATTTTCTGAAGAACATTGTGAGAAACCGGTTTCATATATTTTGGTGATTTTTGTACAAAACGTAGATTTCGCTCTATATTTTGACCCTGTCAAGAAGTTTTTCACACCATATTGGCGGTTTTCGCAACAATTGAGCATAATGGACATACGCTAATACGTCATATTCAAAATTATCAAGTTACATCAGATGTCTTTGTCGCTTACTCTTTATATGGCAAGATACGATGGTACGTCTGATCGACTTAAAAGGTTAGACATTATAGACATCAACACTTGCGCTGTGAGATTGTAACAATGAAGAGTAGTAACTAAAAAAGAACAACATGTCAATTCATTTTAAACGTTTTGTTTCGAAAAAAAAAAGGTGGTCATGTAAGTAATTTTGCTCTTTTCAATTAAGGATGTTCAGGTATCATAGAAAGTCAGTAATGTGTTTATTGATTTTTTTTTTCGTTTTAAAACAAAATAATAATTTGAGCATCTATGTATGATAAGGTTTCATGTTCTAAATAATAATAAATATACTAAATCTATAGAACTATCTTTCCTAGATGCTATTATTATTAAGCGTAGGTTTTGCACTGACGAAAATCGTCATTAATTTTTTTGTAGAATGTACAATGTAGCACCACAGCATTATTCAAAAGTGAAACTCTTTTAGCTAGCCTGAACAGTAAAATTGGAAACTGTAAATTTAAAAAAATTAAAAAGAAAGTAAAAATCTTTAAAAACCATATTCTACTACTGTTTTACGATAGAAAATCATCCGTAAATCTTGACGCTTGAACAGTAAAATTGGAAACTCATAATTGTACATGAAATGCAAGTAAACTTACTCGTATATACTTTAAAAAGTAAAAATCTTTAAAAATCATATTCATCAACTGTTTTACAGTAACATGATTAAGCAACGTTTTTGACAGCGTTTCAATCATAAGCCTGAGTGAAATATCACGAAAAGAATCGATAACATGTCACCGAAAAATAATTCTAAAGCAAACTAAACTTCACATATAATTTTGAACACCAAAGTGGCATCAACAATAATTGTGATAGCAGAACTTGAGGTTTAAGACTAGTAAATAAGCAATGTATTTTTGAAACTATAACAATAAATAACTACTCGTGGTCCAAGGACAAATAAAAGTTTTTGTGTCCTTGTTCCTGACAATTGGCAAGTCACCAGTGCAGAGAGAGACCAAATCCTGGTACTTTTCCTTTGAAATCTTCTTAAGCTCTTTACTCAGCTAGTGTATATTGCTGTCACCAACTTTGTGTTTAAGTCTCTTCAAGGAGATAGGTTTGAATTCCGCATCACTGGGGCTAGTCTTGAAACAAAATTTGTTGTCGTGTTCTTTCAAGACTCGAAGCTCCATGATACTGTCCCAAGATATGATTTCGTCGGTGTTGGAGTCCCTCCTGGCATCTAAGATGCGCAAATCTTTAGATAAAGCCTTGAAGCCCAGGAAGTCGCTGAAATCCAGTTGGTGTACAAAATAAGGCTGCCGAGTGCATGCAAGCTGGAATATTGGCACAAGTTCAAACAGGTGGAAAACATTACCTACTGCTTTCAAGGCCTGGCTGATGGCACTGTGGGCCGAATCCCCTTCTTTTTGTGTGTGAAAGGTTTAAAAAAAACGAAGAGATATTTCCTCCATGTTTCTTGATCTCTTGATGAGGTAGAGCATCATAGCAGGCATGATGGAGTTTTTGATTTGTCCTCTACACCCATCAGAAAAGAGGTAAGCTTTCTTTACACCACCTTCATTGTAGAAACGAAGAGCATTGTAGACTGCAGTGGAAATCTCTGCTGCTCCGCCCTTACTATGCGCTTCGATCCATGTGAAGCGACAACAGTCTTTTGTTCCAATGTCATTAAAACGTTAGGTTGTAGTTTGAAAGTGTCCGTTTGTAAAACAAAGCACTCTCTTGGGACACTGGCAATTAGATTACTTGCTGCAAGTCAAATGAAGCTCCCAAAACCGTTTTATCTGCCATTTCCTCTTTAAGCTCTCTCACCTTCTTTTTTCCGAGTTGTACTGTTGGTAAAGGCTTTCAAGGTTTTCCTTTAGGTTTTCTTCACCTTGCATATATGAAACAGAAAGCGAGCATTGATCTTTTTGGATCGGTGAATAAAGATGTTCTCTTCTGTAAAGATCTTCTTGAAGAATGAGAAGCTTGGTAGGTTTGTCCTCGACACCCATTCTGCCAAAAACATGTGATACATCTTTCTCTTTGTTAGATCTGGATGTAGGTACTGTCGTGATGTATTGGATCTGGAAAAAAATGGGACTCAATTTTACGATAACGATCAATATGTTCACTCACTGCCTCAAGAATCCTTTTGTCTCTGTCTGCTGCAGTTGCTGACTGGCGTCCTCCTCTCTTTTCATCTTCAAGAGTGCCCATGGGAGTGACTTTGGAGAGAGCAGTGCAAGCAGCTATCTCAGATATTGCAAGTGTGTTGAGAAAAAACACTTTGCAAACAGACGCTAAATTTTGACCGATGGAGAGGAAATAGTTCTTTGTTGTGTTTCTACTCGAATTTTCAGATTTTGTTCGTTTCCGTTTGGTATCAAAGCACTTGATATGCCGGACCATAAATTCTCTCTGCAATCTAAGGTCACCCTGATCGTAATACGATTGAAATGTTTAATTTCTCTGGACGTAGCTTATTGATGAGCATTGCTTCTTGTATGTTCTTTCGTTGCATCTCTTCCCAACTTTCTTGCAGCAACTGCCTTTTTGTCGTGGTACTTGTATATGACTCTCCCTTGTTTCTTTTTTCCTTAGCCGTTTTTTTTTTTTTTTAAGTTTGCCTTTTCCACACCAACTTCTTTACCATTTGCCTCAACTGTATTTATCATTCAGGTTTAAGCATCTCATCATGCGTGGCTGGTCAGTTTCAATACCTGCTATCTCTGTAAATTCTGCAGCCTGTTCAACCACATCATCTACTTTTCTGTTCTTGGCATGTTTTCCTGATTATTTGTATTACTTTTTCTCTTATTCTTCTTCAGTATTTTTCCATTTGGTCATACGATGCGATATCTTCATTACAGTGATCGTAGCACTCTAGTATTTTGCAATCCCGACCTGCAGCCCAAACTTCCTCCTTGCAACCTTTCACTTCGCACGCACCCGGGGTGAAGTCAGAGTCTTTATGTGAATCATCTATCTCTTCTGTGGACTTGCATCCGCTGGTGTCACTGTAAGTTGACGCACAAGGTTCTTTAACGTTGACTGTCTTAATGCATAGGTCGTCACACACAACTTTTTGTGCTCTTTTCAAGCTAGCAAGAGATTTTAATGATCATCTCCACACTGAATTTCAGCATGAGGCATGTTGTCGTCAGAATCACTGTCACTAGACATTTCTTAGCTTGTTCCTGAAAAAAAGGAAGAAAAAAAAAAAAAACTACCGCAAAAATCTTGTCTTTAAAGTCCAAATGCAGCTTGCAGAAGTTACTTTCTTCAGTGGCCGAAGCGAGATAAGTTTTGGCGGAAGTAGCCAGGATTCTACTTGTTGCGATTTCAAAAGAACATTAGATCTATGTTCATAATGTCGCTTACGCTAGCACTCCAAACCAGCTGAAGTGTTGGCTTTTCCACTGTTTGGATTTTACGTCCTAGCATATTGGACGATACGCCAGTACGTCATGTTATTTTCAAGTAGGCGGATACGCTAGTACGGAAAAGGGCTGTAACTCGAAAACTCGTTGTCGCAGCTTAACATAGAACAAAGTAATCGCAATCAAACGGTGCTAAAAAGTCGATTTCGCCCAAAGTAGCACTTACGCTAGTACGTCAAAACAGCGACGAATTGTGACGATAGTTACAGACAGATCAGTTCATCTTAAACTAATTGGGAGGCTGGGGAGTCTCTTCTAATCTCTTATTCATAATCATTAAATACTATGTTAAAAAAAAAAAGTCTAATATCGAAACTGTAATGAAGTATTTCGTAAAAAAAAAAAATTGATACCATTTTATTTCGTTACACTTCATGATAAGTGTCAAGGAAATAACACAATGTGTTTCAACCACCTGTCTCCCTGTTTCTCTCCCCTAATTATCTCTATCCAATTTCACACACGCACATATTAACTTTAACTTTTAAATTTCTTTCTCCCTTTAAATCGATAACGAAAAAAGCTTTGCAAAGCTTGTGTTCTACCCTGAAACATAATCTCTATGCAGGCTGCAATTAATAAAGTCATCCTTTTTGTTCATATCTAAAACTTCGTATGGATTTTCGAACAATCACACTCAGCTCACTTTTTCAATTGTAATGAATGAGATTGAGTGTATGTTAGTGTGTGTGTGTGTGTGAGAGAGAGAGAGAGAGAGACAGACAGACAGACAGACAGACAGACAGACAGAGACAGTCAGAAACAGACAGAGACAGAGACAAAGATAAAGACACAGAGAGAGAGAGAGAGAGAGAGAGAGAGAAATGGAAAGAGAGGGGGAGAGAAAGAGAGGAAGAGAGAGAGAAATAGCGAGAGAGAGAGAGAGAGAGAGAGAGAGGGAGGGAGGGAGAGAGAGAGAGAGAGAGAGAGAGAGAGAGAGAGAGAGAGAGAGAATCAATAATGTAACATAAACTGTGTTTAATCATTTTATTTTGACTGCTTTGTATAATTACTTTCTTCCTTTCATAAATAAAAAAATAGCTGCAGAGAAATAATTAACAATTTATTGTGAAAATATGATCACAATTTGAAACTATACTCCTTCTTCTTCTTCTTCTTCTTCTTCTTCTTCTTCTTCTTCTTCTTCTTCTTCTTCTTCTTCTTCTTCTTCTTCTTCTTCTTCTTCTTCTTCTTCTTCTTCTTCTTCTTCTTCTTCTTCTTCTTCTTCTTCTCGTCGTCATCCTCCTCCTTCTTCTTCTTCTGTTTATTTCTTTTTACTACTACTACTACTACTACTACTACTACTACTACTACTACTACTACTACTACAACTACTACTACTACTACTACTACTACTATTATTGATGGGTTGTTTTTTTTGTTATTATTGTTATTATTATTATTATTATTATTATTATTATTATTATTATTATTATTATTATTATTATTATTATTATTATCATTATCTTGGATAGGTATATGAATAATTTGGAAAATATTCCCTATTCATAATATTGTTCCCACTATTAAGACATTTCATTTTTTATTTTACTTTTTTTGTTGTTGTTGTTGTTGTTGTTGAGGTAACCTGGGTTATATTTCTAATATAACCTTCTTTTCTCTGCGCCGACATGCGCGAAGACGGATGATCTATCGATAGTATGATTCTATGAGCCGTAACAGGTGACAGTGATAAACATACTAGGCGATATCAAACAGGCTTACACGGGCCGTTGTTAAGTTTCTGTTGATGCGAACGCCGAAAAGTTTCATTAGCTCATCAAACATTATTAGTAAAAAGCCATCAAAATTTTTAGTTAGTTCTAGATCTAGTGCATGGGTTTGCACAAATTAAAAACTAAATTTTAGAAAGGTTGTAAGCTGAAATAGCCCATAGAATATAGATCTAGATTAGAATCCAGATCGAGTAGATCTAGTGGAGTGCAAAAAACGCCGGCACTAGGGCGGTTCAGTATATCTAATTTCTAAATCAAGGTAAGATCTAAGTAGACCATTATTCTATTGTAACGTTAGATGTAAATCTAGATCTAGGTCTAGATTCGACGCAGACGTAGATCTTGATCTATCTTGATGTATATACAATTGCCTGCTCTCTAAATTGTCAAATTTATAAATAATTTTTAATATTGCTTTCTTACAAGCATATTTTTTTTCAATTATAACTCAGTTCAGCTTAGTCTAAAATGCAGTTACATCATTTTTCTGTTAACTAGGATATTATCTTGTAAATCGGCTGATCTTGATTAGAGTTTAAACATTTGTAACAACTAACATGTTGGTTTTTTTTCCCTGACAGGTAACTGGGCCAAATTACATGAATGAAGAAAGGGATGTCAATTCTAAGGCAAGGGATGGTGGTTGTGCTAGCGCTTATAGTCTGGCAGTTTTATGACAAAAATTGGAGCAAAACTTCAGTAAAGCCGCGTGTTGCGGGCTATTTTCATCCAGCATTCAGGAAAGTTGCTGAGACTTTCAGGTAACCTGTAATAGAAATTGTATTTTTTGTTATGCAATATTAAGATAATCTTTAAACTAAAATTAATGAGTTTTTTTATCACCATAATTTATATCTATTAAGGTCTTCTTATCCTCTTTGGTTTCGTAAAGACTGTTGTCTGAAGATTTGTTACAACTTTGTAATAAGGAAACATTATTTTTTCCTCATTTGAAAGACATTATTAGGATTGTATTATATTGTGAATCTTATCTTATCTTAGAATTAATTGATTTAAAAACTTTAACTTTCTTTCAGAATTTGAAAGTTTTTAAACCTCTTAAATGGATGACTAGGTAATGTAAGAATCAATCATAAAAAAGTTTGCAACTTACTTTGCATGTAGAGTCAATGTGGAGAGTGGCCTAGAGAAAGGGGCAGCATTTGCTGTGTACCACAAGGGAGAGCTTCTGGTCGACTTATGGGGTGGTTGGGCAGACATAGAACCAGAGAGGCACTGGCAGGAAAACACGCTGTGCATGACCTGGTCTGTTGTTAAAGCTGCTGCAGCAATTGCTGTGGCTCATCTCGTGGACAAGTAAGACATTAATATTATATATATATATATTGATTTGAAGCCATCTGTATTGTTGTAGATGATTATGATATTAAAAATTGATTTATAAACATTTTGTCTACAGATGTTTTTTTTTCATGAAGATTATATATCGATTTGAAGCCATCAGTAGTAACGCAGATTTACTCAATATTAAAAATTGATTATACATTTTGCCTAGAGATTTTTTAAAGAGTATTAAATCTTGACACTAGAATAACTTTTAGACTTTTTCCCAAAAACATAGGATGAGGTTGAAATAAGTCAACATGCAATGAATTGCAAACAGTGCATTGCTATGTCTTATCTAAATCTACAAGCATAGTTGATTTCGCATCATTGTTCTTCCTCAAAACTTCTGTTTGAATCTAATCTTCCTCTCTCTTCTTAGAAGGCATCTTTAGTTATACCTGAGTAACCTTCAAAAAGTCAGCAATACTGTTAGGGTTGTGGAATAAATAGTCTACTCTTAAAAGTTGTAAAATTATACAAAATTAAAATACGATGAGCAATTTATAATTTTTTTTTTATCTTATTAGTATTCTCTGCTCTCTTCCCTTTCTTTCGACTTATTTAATGATAGAATATTTTAATTAAGAAAATTGAGCCATTGCATGATATTTGATAAACTCATTCTGTAGCTCTTAATTTGTAAAAGTAAGACTGTTTTAGTGAAAAAAAAAAGTGGTATAAAAAATAATCATCTGGCTAATGTGAGATTCATTTGAATGAGAGTAATGTTAAAACAGAATTTGGTCTTATCTAGAAAATAAAATTTTTATTTCAATTCTGTGTACTCCTAATTTATAATCTCATTTACTTGCTCTTGTGTTCCTTCCCTTCAGGGGACACTTGGACTACAAGGAGAAGGTAGCCCATTACTGGCCTGAATTCTCCTCTAACAACAAGGAAAACATCACTGTGGAAAGTCTCCTCAGCCATACGGTAGGTATCATACTGCTTGTATTTTGTCTCTAACACTTTGCTTCTTCTTAAACCTAAAGAGAAAGTATATTGCAGCATGCTCATTCTTGTCGGATAGTATGAATTCTGCATAATTTAATTGTAAGTTTGCAATAATGCATTTTTCATGCTTGATAATGTATAAAGCTTCTCATAACTTACTATTATTTCTCTAAGAGCTATTAAGATATTTTGAAAATTAAGAAAAAATATAAATAATAATAATAATAATAATAATAATAATAATAATAATAATAATGATAATAAGCTTTTTTACAATACATTGCCAATGGAAATTTTTTTTAATCATCCAACCCCAAAAGATTTTTTTCAAGGTACATTATATTGATATCTTTTATTTGTCTTGTAGCTTTTCAAATTTATGAACATTTTATTTGATCTTGGCAGGCAGCTGTAATTTAACTGTTGGTCAAACTCTTGAAAGTCAACAAAGAGTTTAATGTAAATCTATGGGGTTTTTTTCCGGCATTGTTATTATGTTAAATCTATGTATCTGGTGTGTGATACATTGGTTCAGATGTACAGACAGGTGTTTGGCAGTTACAAATTCATGTTTTAGCCAATTTTGTGTAAAATGCCACAATACGCAACATTTAAAAACCCTTCTTTTGTTCGTTTTCTTTGGCTCCCCTATCTTTGTGGTCGTTTTCTGTTGAAAAATAGAATTTTCATCTTTTTTAATGTGGTCTTATAGGTATATTTTGAAAGTTTGTGGTGCTCTTTGTTTGATAGACACTCACAATGTTGTGTTGGCATTAAATAATGCCTGCCTTGGAAGCATTCTTGGTTATGGTGTTTTAACCATAAAAAGTTTATGATTATTCAAGAGATGAACCTTTGCAATGTGTGTAAGTCATTTGGGCAATTTAAACACAATAATATCGATGGTATATATTTATTCAGTCAAATGGCTAAACTGAAACCATCAAGACAAGAAAATAAGTGTGAGGCAAGCACTCTGGTTTAGAGTTTGCAGTGAATTTAGGGGTTTTGTGTTGAAATTAAAAAAACATGTATGTTTAACCTAGAGGCATTACACAGAAATGGCTGGTGTACAAAAAATGTCAAAACGTTTACAACTTTTTTTTGTAATGATCCATTGCACATACACATACATAATTTCCCTTAGAGAATAGTGCACAAAAGGTGATTTACAGCCTATATCATCAATCCAAAAAGCGTTTAGGGTTAAAAGGGCTTATCATCAATATTTGTTATAAATGTAAAATCAACTTCCAGTTAAGTAAACCTTCAATACTTTAATTCTGCGGTGCAGATTATCCAAGTTCCATGATATGAACTGATACTCTAACACGGGCTCAACAAGCAACCTTAGGTTCTTAAGTAAAATAAAAATAATCAGATCATATGGATAATGTTCCCAGAGAGATCTTTTTAGATTTCATGCAATTTTCACTTAAAAAATGAGAGAAGAAAATGATTCCTTCAAATATCAACACCTTGGCATGCGAAAATTGCAGCATCAGACTCGTTAGATTTTGGTTTGAGATTTACACATCCAGAATTAACTCTGAAGCTTTGTTGCACAAATCTCTGAGCTAGCTTCAAGTCTAAAAATTTATTATTTTAAGGGGAAACTTTTTCAGCTGCTGTTCTGGAAAGGAAAATTTCAGGTCAAATATTTTATTCATCTTCTTTTATTTTGGAGCAAGAGATGTAAATCTGATGTCAATATCAATTCCACAAAGCAAAAATCTCTGAATTCCTGTTTATTTAATAGAAAAAAAAATCTAAGTTATTCCTGACAGCATTTCAATTAATGCACTGGCATAATTTTTGTTTGTACAGGCTGGTCTTCTTGTCCTGAATGAAAGTTTTAGTCTCTTGGAGTACAAATACGACTGGCCCAAGATTGAGAAGATTTTGGCCTCGCAAACTCCTCAGTGGGTTCCAGGTACTGTCATAAAATCCTTTCCTTTCTTTCAAATAAGAGAATTAAGGTTCTTGATTTTAATATATTTATAGATATTTGCATTCATGTGGATCAAAATTGATAAGTATAGAAATTTCAATTACAAGACCAACTTACTACCACTGTCTTACTTTGAATTTAGTAAAACCTGTATACACAAGAAAAAATGATATCTTTTAAACTTAATAAATTTCTGTTTAAAGAAGAAATCTAATATTTGTACTTGTTTCTTGGCTGTTGAGCAGGGATTTTGGAAAAAAAAAAAAAAAGACCACTGGGATATCCATAGTGGCTGGACAATTTCCTTTGAAAATGATTGGAGAAAAGCTAGGTAGATATATTGAATAATTGTTGGTAGGTGGAAGCTTTTTTACTTTTTTTTTCTACATCTTCTTAGTCTCTACCTTGACTATCTAGTTTAATGTACTTTTGTAAGATAGTAAGACTGTTTATTAAAAGGACATTGGAAAATATTTTTTTTCCATTTTTAATATGTATTGCTGACTGTTTATTTAATTTTGTTCACATTGATACATAATGTTGTAAATCTTCACTGAAAAGCATTTCCTTGTGTTCAGGTATTTGTCATTTATTTGAGCTCTGTCTCATTTGAACTTGTCAGTCTTAAAAGGGCAATTCTATGGGTAACCGGCATTTGAACAACTTAGCTTTGCTATTCATAATAGATTGACTTGGTAAGAATATAAAAGAAAAACCCTAAAAAAAAAAAAAAAACAACAAACAAAACAAAACAACAACAAAAAAATGCTTATAAGGCCCATAAGCTTGGAAGATTTAATATCATATATTCAATCACAACAGAAATGACTCAAAGTCAGTCAACTAAAGGATATTTCTCAATTCTATAAACTTTTCACAAAAAAGTATCGAATAAAAATCACAAAAATATCGATAAGAAGGATAATATTTTCTATGCAGTGAACATGAATGAAGAAATAAAAGAACTTTTTCTTTATCTGAAATAACAATTTCGCCCTTATCAATTTTAATTAATTAAAGCTATCTCAAGCCTCTCATAGATTTCACTTTCTCTGTTACCTCATCTCTTTCTGCTTACTTCTCTGTATGTCTCTTTGTATACCTTTCTGTCTATCTCCCTCACTTTCTCTCTCCACCCCCTCCTTATCCTTTTTTTCCCAATTCCATCGCATATTTTTAACCTTTAGCTCTTCCTGAACTCATTAGTTTTTTTTAGAGTAACATTTTTCTTTGTTACTGTTTTTTTTTTGTGTGTGTAGGCATTGTCCTTATTTCCTTAAGTGTTTGATATTGATAATGGAATGCCTTGTCAGTACTCCTTTGTAGATATGATTTATGATAAAATTGTTTATGGCAACCTTTTCATTTGTGATGCAGGTACTGCAGTAGGATATCATGGCATAACTTATGGCATGTATGTGGATGCTCTTGTTAGAAAGACAGACCCGCAGCACAGGAACATGTCACAGTTTTTTCAAGAAGAGATAGCAAATGTTTTAGGTATGTTAGTTCTTTTCTTTTTACTTACCTCATGTCATTGATAGTCTCTTGAGCAGAAATGGTCAAACTTTCTCTTGTTTTTTTTTTTCTTTATTTGATTACAATAATCATTTCAAGATTTAAATTAGGGTCTTTTGAGGTAGAAGATTTGGGGTACCACAGTTACTGAGAGATATTCCACTAGATTTTGTACTTAATTTCAATGAAAATCCTTCCATACACTTTTTCCATTAATTTTGAGTAATGTCTTATGGTTTTCACTAGTCTGATTGATAAAGAGCTGCTGTGGTGATTCATGAATTAACAAGAAATCGTTTTACCCCCCTTAGGTGATCTTATAACTTTATGAGTGTGTCATTATTTCTGTAAGCTGTCTGAATTGTATTGAAGTCTGAAACCAACCCATTAAAAAAGATGAAGATGAAAATGTTTTGAAAGGTTACTGGGTTGATAGTTCTCGTATCAAGGTAATTTTCAATGATGTTGCAAATCAAACTCTACTTCTCATAGTTTAAGAAATTTACTTTCAATTCATTGCTATTGCTCTCAATTGATTTCAACCAAAACAGTAAATTTGAACTAACACCGTAAGTTTTATTTATTCACATCTCTTTACACTCTTTCTGTTATCCATCCAACAAGTGAGCCCTTTGTCATCTTACATGGAAAATTGCTACCTGGTGCTTTAAATTATCCTAGTGGTTTACAGAAATTTAAAAATGTTTCAATTTACCAATTTTATTTTTCTTGCCCTTTCTTCAGAATTTACCGCTGGTCTATAGGAATATGTGTCCAATCAATGTATCATTGAATTTGTTTTTACATAAGAAAATTATGCTGTGGTTTTGCATAGTTTAGCCTTTTTTAGAGCAGTATGAGTGATAAAACTAAATTTACCTTTTTTGTGATGGAAATAGCACAATTAAATTAAAAAAAAATCAAAGTACTATATCATGGACCAAAAGCAAAGATTTAGTTGTGCTAAAGCAGTCATAACATTATTATACTCAAACTATATTGCATGTATATCTTCCCAGGTATAGAATATTACATAGGGCTTCCCCCACACCTATTTCATCGTTTTGCACGCATCCACAAGACCAGTTTTTGGGAGGGTCGGATTGATCTGGTGGGAAGCTTGTTTTCACTTCTCAACCCATACCTCCTCCCTGTTGCTTATTCATGGGACATCCAGATTAAGGTAAATTTCTCAGATAGACAACTTGATCAGCTGATAAAGTTTTTGAGACTTAGTACAATGATTTGCCTTCTCTTAAAAATTTAATTTTAATATCTCCTTAAATAGGTATTAAAAAAAAATACTTTGAATTACTGTATTAAAAAAAAGTGGCATTATTAGGATGGCTAGTACATGTTTGAAATAATTTATTTCAGTGGTAGATTTGTCAGGATATTTTTGTTAGAGAACTTTGAGATTTAATTTTTTTTCCCACCCAAAAATTGTTGATTGCAGCGACAATAGTGTTTTATGTCATTCAAACTTCTTATATACTTAACTTGTACATCAATAAGTTTATTGCTTTATTTTCTGGCCTAGAAAGTCAAACATCATTGGGTTTTGGGGGGATTTTGGTTGTTTTTTTGTTTTTTTTTTCAAGTTGAAAAAGAAAATTCATTTTTAAAAAAAAATCAAAAAAACTTTCCACAATTCTAATGGAGCATTGTTTTAAATCAGTGCCTGTATACCTGTCCTTTTAAATGGTTAATTTCAATTCAGATAGAACTAGAAAGATTTTTTACAGTTTATTTCATAGATTTGTCATTTCTTTCTCCAGTTTGAACGCTTGAACAATCCTGACCTCTTGTCTATAGGTCTTCCTTCGGCAATTGGAGCAGCAACAGCTAGGAGTGTGGCTAAGATGTTTGACTTTGTGGCCAACAATGGGAGCATTGGTAGCCAACAGCTATTGTCCTCGAGTACTGTTGCTGGTTTCTTAAAACCACCAGTGCATGGTCTGCCCAATATCTTCTATGCTGAGAACACTTTTGTGCGGGGAATGATTCTGAGGATGGCTGAGGTAACTAGCTTTGCAGCTGTCTGCATTTTCTTTTGTTTTTCTTCTTCAACGGCCACCTGTTAAAATTCATAATTCTGGAAGGTCTCCACTTAACATGATCTGAAAGCTTCTTAATTGATTGTTGTTTGTTCCTCAATGAGAAAAGTATAGGGAGAGATTTCATTATTTCTCAGGACAAAAAGCTTAAATTTACATGTTTATTTAGAGTGATAGTTTTTACTGATGTTTGCTCAATTCATCATAATCATGGGTTGCTGTGCCGGTTGGCGTTGGTGACCATGTTCCTCCACGTCTCTTTGTCCTCACATTTCATAATGAGGTAACAGGTAGATCTTTTTGCCTCCACCCTTCCATTCTCTGAGCCTTTCTCAGATCTTTGCTCTCTGTCTACCTCTCTCTCTCTCTATGCCTCCACCCTTCCATCTTCCTAGCCTGTCCTAGATCTTCGCTCACTGTCTACCTCTCTCTCTCTCTACGCTCCACCCTTCCATTTTCCTAGCCAGTCCCAGATCTTCACTCTCTGTCTACTTCTCTCTCTCTATGCCTACACCCTCCCATCTTCCTAGCCTGTCCCAGATCTTCACTCTCTGTCTACCTCTCTCTCTATGCCTCCACCGTTCCATCTTCCTAGCCTGTCCCAGATTTTTGCTCTCTGTCTACCTCTCTCTCTTTCTGTTCATCTTTCCAGTTGTATTAAATGTAAGGACGTGACCCAAACTATGCCTGCACTTGATATAACCAACAAACTTTGCTTGTTGTGTCCTTATTCTGTATCTGCCGTTTTTAAGACATTGCTCGATTACTGCACATATATAAACCTTCAACAGACATTTGTTAATTGTAGAATGTTTTCAAAATTTAATTTTACTGCTTCCTCTTATTTTCATGCAGCTGAAACTGCTATTTCATACTACTCTTGATTCCTGCTACAATCTGATTTGCTATGTCTTGTTTCAGGGCCACCAACATGTAGGTCACTCAGGTCTGCCAGGCAATTATGGCTGGGGTGATACAACAATTGGAGCAGGATTTGCCTACCTCACCAACCACATAACCATGTATCCACAGGACGATCCACGGCAGCTTAGCCTGCGTCAGTCGTTCTTGGAATGCTTTGATAAATACAAGGACAGTCTCAAAGAGAAGTGAGAGCTGAGAAGAGAATAAATGCTGGATTGGTTAACCTGGGATGAAAGCATCGGGAGGGAGAATCTCATTATGAGATAAAAAAAAATATTTGAATATATTTTACATTAAAATAATTGATTACTTTTCTTTCTGTTTCAATAGACCAATTTGTTTGAACTGTTTCAATTGATTGAAAAAAATGTTATTTTGCATTTGTTGGAATGACATATAGTTTCAATAAAAGGCAATAACTTTGCTTTACCTTTACAATGTTAAAATCGTTGTTCAGCTATAATGCCAAAAAAACTACAAAGTTGAATTGTTCTTTGTCTGTAAGAATAAGTAAGACCATTTTATTTATTCAATTTTTTTTCTTTGTTTCAAGCTATATGTGAAAATGTGTAGCGACGCCACAGTATGAGACATTTTGAGGCAGATGACTGATTGGGAAAATGTCATTTTTCTCAAGAAAGCTTAAAATCCTCGCTATTTAAAATGTTTTTACTTCTTAAACAGTTAGAAATAAGTGCCGAATGAAAAGCAGAAATTTCAAGTTTTCTTTAGGAAAATTATATGTACCTAAAAATTTATTTGCCTTAAATGTCTTATTTCAGAGCGTCACTACACAAACTATTTATTTTTCTTTTATTTTTTTCCAGAATGAGCCGTAGACATGTATTATGTTTATGTTTCAAAGAAAAAAAATTTGTTCTCACTATGGCTCATTACATGCTATTTCATAGCCAGTTAATGCAGAAGATTATTTTGTCACATAGAAAGCTACCATATGCATTTGATATATTGCACTTCTTTTATTTAGCTTTTTACCCAAAATTAGATATTTCCTGAATTGTTCTCAGAACTTGCTCATCTCATACTACAATTTGATAAGGTGACTTAAGTACAAGCATTTTTTATCTGATCAAATAAAATTTCATGAATTTTTTATGGTGTAAGATTATTTGAAACTTACTTATTTTTCTTTAAATTATATAAATATAATTTGTTCATAATTTTTAGGAGCTGACCAAATCAAAGTTATTTCTTTTTATTCGTTTTCATGAGAACATGTGTTCTCGTTTTATGACTTGTTCCTTTGAAATACTTTGCAATTTCTACCTCCCTATCTCTCTTCCCTATCTCTCTCCCATATCTCTCTCTCTCTCTCTCTCTCTCTCTCTCTCTCTCTCTCTCTCTCTCTCTCTCTCTCTCTCTCTCTCTATCCCTCTCTTTCCAGGCTCTCACTCATACTTTTTTGTAGAACATTCCAAATAGAAACAAATTCTTTCTACAATTTCCATTGTATATAGTGCCGTTATGCCATCCCCTTTGCCATAGTCAAAAATACAGTTTTCAAATTTAAGAATATGAGAAAAAATTTTCTTTTCAATCTGAAAAGTTGGTCTACCAATTACTTAGGTGTAAACAGTTTTGTTGCCAATTGCATTTTTTTTGTATGCATCCTAGAAATATTTGGTGATCTTTTTTCTATTTTTATTTATTGCTTATGAATCACTGCAATTCCTAGTCATGAAACATTCCAAGCTTTTATGTATATTTGATTTATTTTTCACTTTTTTATATGCAGATATTTTCTTAGTCGGTATTTTGATGATCTGAATATGTCATTTCTCTGAGATTTTTATATTTTTGACGATATTGACCAAGGCATTTAGCATCTGTGGGGTTATCTATCTCCAGATCAATAAGCAATGTGGCCTATCAGATCTAGGATCAACAAACCCTTTTAGTGGTTTGGCCAGCAAAAATGAATCAGCCCTACTATCAAGGAATGCATTTTAAGATTTAAAAAAAAAATCCTCAGAATCAAGACAAGATATTAACAGTGAGTCAAGCTTTGAGGCAGAAAAAGTTTTTGGAGAGTCCTATATTAATTGCTTTTTTAAAGCATATATGCAAATCTGATTTATTTAGAGAGCCAGTCTTGTAAAGGCTGGTAAGATCAATGGATGCTAACATTGGCTGAAATTGTGGAAAATACAGGCTTAAGATGTGTCTTCAAGTAATGGATACAATTTCAACCATGTAAAACCAGTTTTTATAATCTATCATGCTTTTTTCTTTTCATCTTTGATTAGATTATTGCATTGGATTTTTAAATTATATCACTGTTTCTAATATTCATTGCTGTATACACTTGTTGAAATACTTTCACCCACGAGCTTTAATGGGATGAAGGAGTTAAATGTGTTAATGAAAGTTCTTAAGTTAAGGTGATATTTAACAAGAGTTGCATGACCAAAGTGCACTACTTATAGTATACATTTTAATGAGAGTAACCATACTTGCATATGTTAATTTTCTTGAAACATACAACAACAACAAAATCTGTTTAGATTGTATAAACTGTATAATGATCAAAATAGTTATTCTATTTTTTTAACTACAGAGGCAGATTTAACTTTTCCTGATTGGATTTTAAAATACCAGTTTTTGCACCAGTTTGAATGGAAATATTAAATACATGCTACATTAGTGATAAATAACAAACATGCCTTTTTATTTAAATTTCCTTTCTCTTTTTCTATTTTCTTTGCACCCTAACTCAGTGCACAATAAAACTAAAGTTTTTTTTTTTCCTTCATTGTGATAAATATTGTTGTGCGTATATGTGATATGTAGACATGTAATTATGTAGGCGTAGTTTCCATATCTGCATCTCTACTAAGGGAAATCCCAATTCTGTTCTCCTCTGTGGAATGCTCAGGGAAAGAAGATATGTTTCTGTTTTTAAAATTAGCAATCTTACAGGTAAATAAATGATTTTAGTAGTAACACTACTTCGATTTTGTAATTTCGTATAACAAAACACAAATGTTTCGTCAACCAATATGAATAGTGCTAGAAGTATTGTGTTAACGATTTTCTTTTTTTATTCCATCAGATTCATCTTCATTATCGGCATAATGAATTACCATTATAGCGGGTGCTGGTATCTTAAGAGGAAGAGAGATATTTGACTAAAGAACTAAGGCAACAGCACCATGCACCTTTTTAATTTGTTCCCCTTGTGATTTTTCTTGATAAGGCATAAATCTGTATTAACTTATGGTTTTATTATAAGTCAGGATAGGTCAGCCCACCAAAAAGGTCAATAACTTGGCAGCAAGTCAAAATTAAAGGGAACATCCGTCAAATACAATTTGGGCTCATAGCCGGATATATTACTTTCCTTGAGAAAATGGAAAGTATTTGTTGATTGTTTATTTTTTTTTATTAAATATTTTTTGTTCACACATTTCATATCGGCTGTCAAATGGTTAACAGTATTATTACCACTTAAGATGTGAAAAGGCCAATCTTTTAATTAAATTAGCAAATCCACCCTTATGTGGATCACGATAAATAATATCAATAATGTTTATTGATGAATCATCTAGCAAAAAAAATATCAGTCCTATAGTTAAAGCAGCTATGCTAGTTTTGTTCTCATATTTGTTGTCAAAAATTGAGTGTTTTAATGTAAAATGTTGCAAATAAAATTTTTGTTATTAAAAAAAAATTCAAATCTCATTGTGCCTGTGGTTTTAGTAAGTCTAAAATTTGAAAGTGGAGTGAGAGGCTGAGCGGTTAATTGCTGTTGCTGATATGACATGTTGTAAACAGTTTGAACTGAGACGTTTTCTTCTTCTCATCCTACCCTGTTTATTGTTAAAAAAAATTTGCCCAAGTGTCTCAAGCAGTCTTCTTTTGCTTTTTAATCTTCTCCAAATTTTCAATTGTTGAACTCATAATCCACCGCAATTTGGCATCCTTTGCATGTCATTTTGAAATCTCTGTATCAAACAAATATTCATTTCTACAAAGCTTGATTATCAATGTATTATTGTTGTTAAAATATGCTCCCAAAAAAGATTATCTTATGCCTGTTTTAGCAAAGCAGGGCAGGAAGACAAAAATATGGCTATGAACTCATCTAGCAAAAGTACTTCAGTTTACAGACCCGAAAAACGGTCAAGGTCCACACGCTATGACGGCGCGCGCCAGTCGTCATATATGCATTGGGTCTTAGGTGGCTCCTCCCATAATATACTCGGAATACATTGGAGAATAGATGCTGGCCGGGAAGTTTTGTTAAAGGGTGTGTTATAACCACACCTCCTTAAAGGTACTGGCGACTAGGGTACTTCGTAAATGTTGTGTTGGAGGAGTAGTCAATCCTGAGTGCCCATATAGCGGAGTTTCAGGGCTGAAACCCATCATGCCATTTTTGGGGTTAATTCTCTATTATTTAATTCTTAAATTGTTTCTTTTTTATTGCACCCTTTTTTGTTATTCGAAAGGTGTTTCTGGAAATAAACAAACAAAAAAAAAATCACTCCCTCAAAGGAAACAAAAAGAAAATACACAAAAAAGTCAAAGTTCACCCACCCAGACTCTTACTAATTATTGCTAATGAAGAACATGAAGAAACATATGTCTGGAATATGTTTCGTATTTAGTTATCTTAAAGCGCTAAATCCCAATAATTTGTATTTTTAAAATTTTTATAATTTTATTTGCTTGCTATCAGTTCTGGTCTGCGCCCTTGTTAACGATCATAGTTTGTTATGGAGACCATGCAGATGGCCATTTACAACCTGTATGTGCAATATCTTTGTTCTCTCTTGACACAGACTTCACAATAACATTTCCATCTTGATAGCTATGAAGCTTATGTGTGAGATATAAAACTCAGTGCTTTATCAATCACACTGAAATAGGCGAAAAATACAAAAGAATGTCCCCTTTTTTTGAAGATATCAAAAGTAAATGTGTCAAAACCACTTTCTCAATTGTGATGAACCAAATTTCTACCCTATTTGGTCAAATTTAACGGCTTCTGACTTACACAAAACTGGAAATTGTGAAATACCAGATGTAAGATATAATCTTAACCCGCGAAAGTGATTGTGCTGTGCTTGATTAAGATCTTGAAAAAAAGATGTAAAGGGTGGGCAATTCAGCCCGACCCCAAATCTTTTAAGGGTTTCAAACATCTGAAGTCCCGAATTTTCAAAAGATAGAACGACATGATGAAGAGAAAAGAGATCTGGAGGATGGTGCATAAAAACCAAAATTCAAATCCCAGCGCGGGAGTCAACAATTTTAACAACGCTTTAAATTAACCAGAGGGTGTAGCTTGAGGGTGGATAACAGTGGATCAAAGATCGAGGGAGAATAGAAGGAGATGGCTGGAAGATATTGGATAAGGACAAAAAAGATAAATGGCAATGGGAAGAAGACAAAGAAGGATGAGAAATGAAAGTGAATGGTGGAGAATACATAATCTTTTATAACAGGAAGGAGAGATAGAGGAGGATACAGCGAAAGAAGGAAGGGTTGAGCGCAAGAAAATGAGGACAAAATTGTTTTAATGATAGTAAGTTTTGTATGAAGGGTCAGGGCCGTTACAGGAATAAAATTTCTCAGACTATCCTACTGATTTCTTTCCTGGTTATGAAATATTTCAAGCCATTTGGGATATCTTATTTATTTACCTGTTTATGAAAAATATGTGCAAGATCAGGCAAAAAAAATTATTTCAGGTGATAAATATTCTTTTTCATGTACATTGCAATTTTAATTTAATGTTTGAATAAATTTGGGTTCCCTTAAGACTTGTTGTTTTCATGGCAATAACTGTGCAGACGCTCTTTGTTGTACAATGAATTATAGGAACTGCTACTAACTTGATTGTTGTGGCCCACTCACTGCAAACTGGTGTTGATTTAAAACTCCTGTCTGCTAGGCAGTGAAGAGTTGATTAAATTTTGTCCTCAATCGAATCTATTGGCTTGTATCATGATCATTTCAAGCTAAACATTATCTCTGGACATCCTTTAAAAGGTACATGTATTTCATTGCATTAAAATGAGGTATATTTACAAAAAAAAATTGCATGAATTATAATTCATATTAATAATTGCCGCATAAATGGAAGGAGGACAAAAGGATAGGCTTTGAGTTAAGCAAAAAAAAAAAAAAAAAAATGTATATATATATATATATATATATATATATATATATATATATATATATATATATATATATGGAACCTCTTTGGGCATATTCTTCGTAGAGACAGCGACATCCCTGCCAACAGAGCAACAAGAGCCTACTTCATCCAATATAGCCACAAACTAAGAGGACGGCCGACAACAACTCTCCCAATCATACTGAACAGAGATCTAGGACTAATTGACCATTTTAGACTCCATTCAACCGATGATCTGGTCAAAATCACTGAGCTCGCAAAGGACAGGAAACAGTGGAGAGAACTCTCTGCGAGGATAGAGAAAGCTGCCGAAGCGTCACAGACGGTGAACTGGGATGCGACACGGCAATAAGTCAGTAAGTCAGTAAGTCATATATATATACACACACACATATATATATAATCAAGAAGGTAGAAACTCATTGGGGAGCTAGATAACAGGGAGTCTTCAGAGAAGAAACCCCCCTTGTAGCAAGTGTTTCGGCCCTGAACCTCTGACACTCTAAGGGGGCCGGGCCACACCCAGGTCATGACTCCCAGGTGTCTCCCTGTTATCTTTTTTCGCACAGCGCCAGGATTCGAACCCATACCCTCATCTCTTGATGGATTGCTGATCCCGGCGCTATACCACTTCGCCATCTGGTCCTGCGATGGTTAGAGCATCTTTAATCCTTATGAAGGAACTTCTCATTTCTCCTGCTCCAGATCCACCGGGAACTGTTTTCGGCTATTTCCGCCAGTAACTTTAGAGCTTTTGTTCTTTTGTTGCCACATATTGAAAGTTTAGTTAGAAGGTCGTAGACTGATGACCCGACGAATCCTCTGGCACCAACCTCAACGGGCATCAACACAGCTTTGTATCCGGCATTTTCTAGCTCTTTGGTCAGGTTCATGTATTTCTCTCTTTTGTAGATGTGGGCCTCTTCCATTCTGTTTTCGTATGGTACTGTTAGCTCCACCATGATCAATTGTTGTGTGGAAGCTGAATGGATCACGATATCAGGCCTTAACCTCGTTTCTTTGATTATACTGGGGTGACTGTCCCATTCTGGAAGATCTGCTGAAACATCCCAGTCATCACAGCCGTCTAGAAGGCATTTTATCTGGTTTGTTGTCCTCACCGGCCTTCCGTGCCATGACTTAGCGCCTCCCTCTGTTGTGAATATCAACGCGTTGGTATTAGGGAGGGTAGTCTCTCCTTTAGCCGTGCTTATGATTGCGGCAAGTTCCTGAAGGACTCTGTTATGCCTCCATGTGTATCGCCCCTGTGAGAGGGCGATTTTGCAAGAGCTCAAGACATGCTCTGTGGTCTGCCTGCCTTGGCATAGCGGACAAGTGGGGTCTTCTTTCTTTCCCCACCGTACAAGATTTGCGTTTGAGGGCAGGAGATCGTACACTGATCTGATGAGAAAGCTGATCCGAAGTGGCGCCATGTGCCAGATCTCATTCCATGTGAGGGATTTCTGCAGGGCATTATCCCAATTAGTCCATTGTCCCTGTTGAGGTTGCTGGACTGCTTTCTGGACCCTTCTGGAATCTTCATTGAGCCGTATCTCATTAATGACCATGTCTCTTTTCTCTTTCCCTTCTGCTTTTGACCACCACTTTGCTGTAGATGATCCTAGCCCTTTGCGGTCAGTTTGAGTTTGCCCAATCACTTCTTTAATCTTAAGGCACTCCTTAGCTTCGTCTACGGCTTCGACAACTTTCCATTTCCTACCCGTCTTTATGGTAGGTTGCACTGTCTTCACAATTGGGTCTTCGGAGTCTTCTAACATCGACAGTAGCCTGGCTTTGCCACATTTATACTCTTCCAAGATGGATTTTAGTGGGAGTCTCAACTTTGCTTTACGGCAGTACATTGCCACATCTGTGAGACCCGGAGGTACCCCTAACCACCTCCTGGGGAACTTATTGATCTTAGCTTCTATTGTCTCAACTGTAGTTGAGCAGATTTCATAGACCAGGAGTGGCCAGAGGAGCTTCGGAATTAGCATAAACTGTAGGCACCACACTTTTAGCTTACCCTGAAGGCCACATCTGTTGATGGCTAGCAGGCCTTCGGTAGCAAGTTCTACTGTTTCTAGTCCTCTTTTGGTATCTTTCATGGATGAATCGTACCATCTCCCAAGGCTCTTAACTGGTTCTTGACTGACCGTTGGTATCTGCTGACTGGCCACTGTGAATATCGTAGTCGCATCTATCTTACCTTTCCTGACTGAAAGACTGCGAGACTTCTTTGGTTTGAATTTCATCCTGCACCATGCCATTAAGACGTCAAGGCGCTCTAGCATTCGGCGTGTTTCGTCTTCCTTTGAGCAGATTATGGTGGTATCATCCATGAATGCTTTCAAAGGAGGCATGTACCAACCACCACCTAGATTAGCCGGGCCTGCGCTATCTAATAATAATAATAATAATAATAATAATAATAATAATAATAATAATAATAATAATAATAATAATAATAATAATAATAATAATAGCAGACGCAGCTTTCCCTGAAGCTTTTAAAGAAGCATACAGAACTACGCAGTTTCTAGGTTAAGCAAACGATTAAAAAAAATTATCGTTTGCACAACTTTACTGTCTACCTTATAAACAGAACACTTAAAAGGCAAAATCTTGCATAAAAAAGCTATTAACTTCTTAATTTTTTTCTGTAGCCTGTAGTTGTACAAATGAGCAGTGGTGGTTGTTCGCACAATTCTGCAGCATTTGTACTTAATTAGTTGATAACAGTGTGATCGTTAGTACAATTGTGCCGATAACCAATCAAATATTAATATATAATCCTTAGCAAGTCATTGGCACAGATCTGGATCTCTAGAGGTGTTGCTTTTTTTATTTAGTATAACAGTTTTGGGTGTTTCTAAAATTTACTTAGGCCGCTATCTTGTGAAGTTAAGTTTCTCAGAGCGAATGGTCAATACCTAAGTTGGTGAAACATTGATTGGCAAATAATAAAGAAGTTTTGTTTTGATCCTGAGCTGGATCATATGGTGGTGTTATGGGATCTGTGTAATAAATGCTTTTATTGGCTTGACCCAAGTAACTGTGTCTTCATATTCTTTAAACAAATTAGAAGCCTTTGTACAACACACCAGTTACTTATCAAATTTTCTAAAGAGAATTGACATTTCTTGGGAAACATTATACCATTCCTTTCTCAAACTGATTTAGTTTTTTCCTTCTTCTTTTTCAATTCAGTGCTGTAGAAAATAGCAGTGAGAAAAATAGAGATAGAGAGAGAAAAAAAGGGAGGGAGGGGGGTTAATAATATGATAAATAAAGAACGTGATGAAGTTTGTTTCTGAGACTAATAAACCTGTGTTTTGGATAAATTATAAAACACACGTAAATCCCATTGAATGATTGGAAAGACATTTGAAAGAAAGAATTTACAGATAACAACGGAAAGCCTAGACGGGGAGACGTCTTGAAATTGAGGCAGACATCGTTATGATTCATTTATGTTTGATCCGTGTAATTGTGAATATTTAAAAAAGATGGTAACGAGAATTTGAATATTTACATTTTCTAAAAGTAAAACATTTTCCTTGCATTTGTGTTAAAGCTAACTTGAGCAACGTTTTCAGGACCTCAGAAATAAATATTTAGTTGGGAACAATTAGACAAGTTAAACTTCCTCAGTGATAACTCTTTGTCATTATCCTGGCGTGGGTGGGAGACAGTCTGACTTGTACTCTGTACTTCGCCCATAATGTAAACAAGTTCACCGATGTAAACACAATAGGGCCAATCAGTTCAAGTCATTGAATTTTTTTTTTTGAGTTCCTTGTCTCTAGGAATACAAACACAAGGTCAAATAGGTGAAAAATAAGATACCATGGGTATATGAGACAAAACCATTTTTTAAATTGAGATAAACAAAATTTCTACCCTTTTTAGTCAAATTTAACGGCTTCCGACTTACACAGATTTAAATTAATTAGGTACAGTTTATGGAACTCGGAATACATTGGAGAATAGATGCTGGTGGGGAAGCTTTGTCGAAGGGTGTGTGATAACCACAACCTCCTCACAGCTATTGGCGGTTACTAGGGTACTTCGTCAATGTTGTGAAAGAGGAGAAGGCGATCCTCAGACGCCTATATGGCGGAATTTCAGGGCTAAAACCCTTTACCCCTTTTTGGATTTGGTTCCTTTTAGTATTTCCATTAATTGTAATTGTTTTTTCCTGGTTTCTTTTTTTTTTTCCTTACTATTTTTTTTTCAATTACACCGTAAATCCCCCTCGAAAAGCATTTCTTGAAACAAACAAAATGAAAATTCGAGAGCTCACTCCATCAAACCACCTTATGCTTTTACATATTCCGTTCAACTTGAAAGTATATTAACATTAGTATAACAAGTAAAACTGGGGAGATTGAATGCCATGGTGCCATCAGCTCTATCATTCGTCAAAAGCGTCTTTGGAATTGAAAAAAGAAAGGCTATCGGGAACTCTTCTTTCTGGGCAAGTATTTTACAAAAATGATCGCTAATATTATTTTTTTTTTTAATTTTGAAAACAAGAAAATGACAAAGTTTTCTTTGGATTTTCTCGAATAGGATAGTACTTCAAACAAGTCCATTAACTTTTTATTCATTTAGCCAACCTTCAACAATAAAGTTTTTAAAAATTGTATATCAAACTGTCCACTAACTTTTTATTCGTTTAGCCAATCTTCAACAAAAAAGTTTTATTATTATTGTCCACTAACTTTTTATTCATTGAGCCAACCTTCAACAATAAAGTTTTATAAAATTGCACATCAAACAAATGTCCATTAACTTTTTATACATTGAGCTAACCTCCAACATATAAATTTAAAAAATTTTACTTTAAACAACTGTCCATTCACTTTTTAATGCTTTGCATTTGAGCCAACTTTCAACATTAAAGTGAAAAAAAATGTTACTTCAAACAACTTCGATTGACTTTTCATGCATTTATCCAATCTCCAACATTTAAGTTAACAAAAAAAGTTGTATTTTAAACATCTTTGCAATCACAGAGTTAGAAAATAAAGATCAAATTAACTTTTAGGATAAAATTGCTGTTGAGCGATAATGACCGGTTAATTGTTTAAAAGCAGTCATTATCCGTTGTTAAAGAGAGGTGACATCATGGCGTTCTTTTTCCTTATCACACAGTCTCTTGTTAGAAGATGAAAACAATCGGTTTGTTACTGAGTTAGTGTCTAAAACTGTATGACACTTGAGACGGCAAAACATTTCAATTTGAAACTTCACCCGTGGACTCGAAAAAAACAAATAATTGGAAAACTAATCACCTAAAACCAAATGAGTATTTTGTTTATAAAATAAAAAAGAGTGGGGGGAAACTCACAGAAATAAACTGAAATAATATTTGTAAGAGTGCTAATTTAAAATGCAAAATAACAAGTAAAAAGGGGGACAAACATTGATCTAGATAAGGTCGAAAATTTGAAAATTGTATTGGGTTTTGCCACCACAGAGGCAGCATAGTTACAGTGCTGAAAAAAATTTAGTCACCTTTTTGCCTTCTCTCTTTAACCACCGTTACCGTGATGCTATTCAGCACCTTCAACCTGTACTTATAAAAAAAAAAAAAAAGAAAGAAAAAAAAAGAAAAGCCTCTTAGTAATTTCAAACACAGTTCAATTTTGAACACCATAACAGCAAAAAAAAAAAAGGAAAAAGAAATGAAAGGGAAAAACAATAGGAAAAAGAAAAGAAAAGCCATGCTGAATGAATATTTGTTTTGTGTCTCTCTTCAACGGATTTATTTCGTTATTTAGTCTGTTGAAATCATATGAGTCAACTCTGGATTTGATTTGAAAAAAAAAAGAACATGACTAAAAAGATTAAAAAAAAAAGGCAAAAAAGAACTGTTTCTCGCTGCATTCTGGATATCGCCTTGGTGCGTATTCAGTAACAGGATGAAAATTTACGACGAGAGCTAATGACCATTCAATAAAATGAAATTTTTCTACCGCTCTCGATAAGCACTTTGCGCTCTGCATTCCTTTCCTTTCAGTGGTTTCACACAAGTCTTCAACCCGATCGAAGAACTAAAGATTATTGGCTCTCGATCCGTGTGTTACCATGGTAACGGCACCCACCGTGTTCTTCGCAGCCAAGACATGTCAGTCTGTGAGGGAGGGAGGGATGGAGGCAGGGCATCGCCTGCCGGGATCTAGGCCAGTGCTCTGGAGTATTCCAGTCTCTCTGTTATTGCTTGGGTGAGAGGGAGAGAGAGACAGAGAGAGGGGGTGGGGGGGGGGGGGAGGGAGAGAGAGGGAGGTGGGAGAGAGAGCGGTAGGAGAGAGAGAGAGAGAGCATAATTTTGCTGAATCATTTGTTCTTTAAGTCGAAATAGAAAGGCTGAGAGAGAGAGAGAGAGAGAGAGAGGCGCACATAACTGTTTGCTGACATTTCCTGTTCCCTAAGTCCTGGGTTGGATAAGGAAGAGAAAGGACGATGGAAAAGAAAGCGTGAGAGAGAGAGAGAGAGAGAGAGAGAGAGAGAGAGAGAGAGAGAGAGAGAGAGAGAGAGAGAGAGAGAGAGAGCGAGATAGAGAGCGAGAGAGAGAGCGAGAGAAAATCGTATTTACCCAGGCTGTTAGCTAAGCTCACAGACCTCTTGATACCGTTTTAACGCAGGCGTGAGCCCGCGTTTAGACTATTACTTGAATGAATTGCTTATGACTTCCTTGGGTTTCGTCAGTGCTTGTGCACGGTTCAAGAAGTGAGGTATATACTGGTGCATCTGTTTAGCCCTTTTACTTCCTAACTATTTTGTTGTTTTATATAATGCACACGGTAATACTTAGGCCAACGTTAATATGCTCTGTGTTTGGTCATATGGTAATCCTATGGGAAGGGATATATTCCTGTTTTGTTTATTTATTTTTGTTTTGTTTTTTATTGTTTGTTTGTTGTTGTTTTTTTTTTGTTTGCTTTTTTGTAAAGACTTTTACTTATAAAACACTTCTGTATTCCTTATCATTATTTTCAGTTTCACTCATTTGCGCCTGTGGGAACTTTGCATGTCTTCCATGAGACCGATCATTACTTTCGGCTATTTTTTGGGTTGTATTTTTTTTTCTGGGTGGTTGTCAATACTATATCTATTTCTTTCTAATTTGTTTTCCAGCACTTCTTAAAAAATGTGGACATGTGCTTTGATTACAGGGTGCACAATAACCGTGGTTCCAAAACATAATAATAAAAATAACAATAATGAATAAAATAATTGGGGATTAGGGAAATGGCATCGTGTTTGGATGGGATGAGACTCTGTTCCAATCACTAATGGTTTCAGCATGGAATTATTACAGATGAGAATTGTCGTACCTCCAGCAATACTTGCGGTGCAACAATCTGGGCTTTTTGTTGGCTTCTCTTCGATATACATGAGCAACAAGTTAACAAAACATTCAGTAGGTTATAAAGACTTGATATCTAATATAGTTCATATATACCCGTTATAACACCTTGTGGAGAAAAAAATAAAGGAAGCTACCGCAGCAGATGTGTTTTAAAATATTTGTGCAAAGTATATACTGACAAATAATAGTCTGCCATTTTGCAGCAAACACATAAAAATCATTATTTTCAGCACAACTAAACAAAATCTGAGGCTGTTTTCTGCTTTCGAAAGATGGGAAATACACAGAGATACGGTAACAGAAGTTATAAGTATCGGTTTTAGGTTTTGAAATTATTCTTGATTTTTGTCCTATATAAATATTTTAATAGTTTCACTTAGAGTAAATATACATGTATAGCGAGGGCAGTTCACAACTGTCTTATTTCTAGTTCATGGACAAATTAAGATGTCAGAATAGCTGAAATACCGAAATACAATATAATAAAACAGACTTTTTTTTAGAAATGAGAAAGAACTGCACATACAAAGACAAAAAAAATGAAACAGCTATGGTACATGGTAAATATGCGAGAGATTCAGGAAGAATTACATTTACTTTATAGCACATCATAGCAAGAATTTAATAAAATCTGGTAACTTCTTGAGCAGGTAAAAAGCTTTTTTTTTTTAATCTTTAAATCCTGAGGGATGCGGATGCATTGAGAGGTTGCCCACCAAATGAATATAATAACCTCTATAAAAGAAGAGCATCATTGATCGCGGTTGTAACAGCTAAACAGAATCAATACTGAGGTTTATAGCTTGCAAACTTCTGCCTCCTTCCGAATTAGATCTAGCTATAGACGTGCATCCCGACCAACCTGAGAGACAGAGACGCTGCTCAGTGCATAAACCAAACAGAAACAAAATTTAATAGATCTAGATTGAGGTCCCCGTTTCGGGTGAAAAGCACGGCAAATTGTTTGAGATTGCAGCGTGAGGTAGGCTTACCTGTTGCTGAAATTAAAACCCGCATCCTTCATTTTTTTTTTTCAGTTCAATAATACGATACTCAGTTAGCTGATGTGCATTAATTTTGTTTGTGTCACGTTGGTTTTCGGGGTGATTTCGGTAAACTTCAAAAACGACAATTTATCTTCATTAAGGCTGGTATGGTGGCTAAACTAATTCTTAAGTTGGTTTACAGTCTTTTTAGGTCTCTGTAGGCAAGTTTTGACTTCTACATAAGATATTTTTTATTTATGAACCCGCTGTTTTAAAAATTTAATACTATAAGTTCTGTAGAGAATCAGAATGTTCCGAGGCGTAAGACTTAGAAGTGTTTTGCGAAATTTAATATAAAAAAAAAGAAAAGAAAAAAACATGGGAAAAGATATAGACAGAGCAGGAGAGAGTGAAAGTGTGAGAAGGCAGAGACAGGCGCAGAAAGACAGACAACGCGAAAGCGAGAGAGAGAGAGAGAGAGAGAGAGAGAGAGAGAGAGAGAGAGAGAGAGAGAGAGAGAGAGAGAGAGAGAGAGAGAGAACCAATGCAGACAGCAACAAATCAAGAGATGGAGAGAGACAGACACATTCCTACGTAGAGAGACAGACGGGCAGACAGAGAGGCAGACACTCAACCAAGGATTTGGATCTTGTTAAGACAGAGAAGAAACATTTTTTGATGGAAGGATGATGCTAGTGTATCTGTTAATTGATAAGAGGAGGGCGAGAGTGAGTGAGAGAGGTTAGTAAGATGTAAAGAGCGATATTACAGTGTTACAACAAAGAAATGGATGTGTAATTATTATGTGTACAAAGAAGATGCTAAGATGTCCCCCAGATTGAGAGAAAGAGTGAGTAAGACTGAGTGAGAGAGAGAGAAAGAGAGAGAGAGCGAGAGAAAGAGAGAGAGAGAGAGAGAGAGAGAGAGAGAGAGAGAGAGAGATTCACTAGCAGCGCCGCCAACACTGCTGGCGAGCACTGCATCTATCGAAGTGAGTGAAAGGTATGAGCACTGAAGCTAGACCAAGCCAAGCCTGTGAAAGGGTAGCACAGCCACGGACGGCTACATTCTAAACCGTCTAGCTCGGGATCAGATAAACTGATACCACTAAAATATATACCCAGAAAGTGCTCACTTCTCGACCTTAATTTTTTTAACTCTTTCTCTCAAGATTTCGGTACAGATTAAGGTAGTTATTGTCTCGATGTAGGTAATTTTTTAAAAATTACAATGTGGATTCATTGGGCGCGTTAGTTTTTTTTAATTCTAACCCTTCGGTTTTGTTTTATTTGGAAATAAGAGAGTGGTTATAATAAAGTATTGGTCGACGGGGTGAGAGGACTCCAGTTAAGCTATCAGAGGAATTTAATAAGTAACGACTTGTGTGCAACAACACAGTTAAAAATCAGTTTTGATTGTTAACCGAGTCAAATTTTGGTAATACCACCGTTCTATATGGTGTATCAGGTCAAATAAGGTGTTTTTATTATGTGTTGAGATATTTTCATTTTATTTAATGTGCTAGATCTCTAGGTACATTTATATAATTTTTTTCAGTGTATATTTCATCAATGAGAAATTGAATGCGAGGTTTACATTAATAACGAATAGATTTTGAATGCTCTAGACCTAGATCTAGATATTTTTAGAGTATAATGGATGACATTCAAACATTGTGATAACAATAGTCCCGAAAGGACAGGATTTCCTCGTTGAAAAAAAGGTGAGGCATTCCGACATAAACAACACTACGAGTCATCTTCTTCCGAGACAAGTTTATCATAAGGGGGATGTGTGGAAGCGGAAGGTGAGGCATTCCGACATAAACAAACTACGAGTCATCTTCTTCCGAGACAAGTTTATCATAAGGGGGATGTGTGGAAGCGGAAGAATTCGAGATATCTTCGTACAGGAGAGAAATTGAAAAGAAATAGGGCCACATCCAGCTGAAGATTAACTCGGGATACTCGTCTGTCTTACGTGGATGGTACCAAGATAATGCTGGTGAGCAAAGAACTGGGTTGGGGAATTTCTGCAGTTGTTTTTCTCGTTACCATTTTTATTGACTCATTTATCAATTTAAATCTTTTATTTGTATGATAAACATGATTTGGGGTTTCCAAATCGCCTTTTTTTATTACCCCTTAACATAGCATATCCGCTGATTTAAGCTGGATAAAATTTACAATGTTTTGACAACGCAGTCATGTAAGCTCTATTTTCGTTATAACTTTGCCGTTTGAAATATTTTTCTTTTTTCTTATTTTTATTTGGGTTGTGTTTTTTAATTGAATTTGTACGCAAAATCACTATAAAACTTTACTTTTTTTTGTCAGATGGAAGGAAAAAAGGTTTGATAGTTTGATTTTATACGAGAAGGATGGCTCCTTAGAGATTCCAAACTGTTAGTAGTCGACCAAGTAGCTCTTAATCTCTCTGTCTCTCTTTGTCTGTATGTCTATCTATATGTCTCTCTCTCCTCTTCTTTCTTCCTCTTTCCCTGACTGTTTATCTATCTCTCACCCTGCCTGTCTCTGTTTATCTGTATGTCTACCTCTCTCTCTCTCTCTCTCTCTCTCTCTCTCTCTCTCTCTCTCTCTCTCTCTCTCTCTCTCTCTCTCTCTCTCTCTCACGTCCTGTATCCTTCATGTCTTTCTCTTATTCTATCTCTACTCCCATCCACCCATAAATCTACCTAATTTATCCGTATCCATTTTTCTCTTCATTGTACCCTTTATCTTTTTTTATTTACATCTCCAAATTTTTCTCCTCTTCTAAGATAAACATAAAACATCGAAATTACAGTTACATTTCTAGCGGAAAATCTGCTTTTTGGAACCAGTTTTTTTTTGTCTTTTTTATTTTATCATTGTTCCTAAACCCCCCCCCCCCCCATAGTTAAAGCCTCAACAACCCGTGCATCCACCCCAACTTTACCCCTCCCAGTGCTTCCCACTCGAACTAGTCTAGCATCAGCATCAGGTTCTAGCACAAATTTTTCCTGGCGTGCTTGGCGCCTATCTCTTTCCATCATGGCTCATTGATTGAAGATGCTGAAATATTCATGTCTCTCTTTGTCAGAGAATCACCCCCTCAGGAGATATGCCATATAGGAATGGTAAAGGGTGGCCGCCTTTTATCCGCCATTATGTCGACTTTTCGGCTTTAGCAGCCAGGCTGCCTGTTGCTAACTGCGTCGTTTTGTTACGCTTTTGTTGAGGGCTCTCGATCGATTATGTTTACACGCAAACACCCGTGGCCGAACAAGTCCCCCGCCGTCTAGAGTCTAGACTAACGCCTCGGTAGGTTTTTGCTTTTGTGTTTGGTTTGCTGCCCTCCCACGACGACTTTTGATACTTTATTTAAGCTCTGTGCCCTCTCTTTTAACACATACCTAATACTGAAAAAGAAAAAAAAAAAAAAAGAAAAGAAAAAGAAAGGAAGGAAGAAAAAGCAAAATTAAAATAAAGATCACTTCTAGAACAGCTTTTTAATATTTGAAGCCGTCTATGATTCAGAGGATTATCGTAGTCTAATATCTAAATAAACCAAAAGCCCAATCAATGTGCCTTAATTCCACCATTTTTTTCACCGTTTCGCCGAGATTTTTTATTTTTTGTTGTTTTGGTTTTTTTTCACGTCATTAGTTTCTCATTATCTCTCTCTCTCTCTCTCTCTCTCTCTCTCTCTCTCTCTCTCTCTCTCTCTCTCTCTCTCTCTCTCTCTCTCTCTCTTTCTCAGTTTCTATCTCACACTCTCTTCTATAACTCTTTCCTCTTTTCTCTTTCTTACACTTAAATACTACATATTTTTATTGCGTAATGGATATAGTTTTCGCCATTTATTCGAATTCCCCATCACATTTGTGTAAGGCTGAGCTTGTAAGACCCTCATGTTGACTAAGCGATAATTGCAAAACAACAAGTCGTAAAATGTGCCAGCAACGTATTTCATCGGTTTGGGTTCGATACAGAAAATAATACCCATATTAATATCATTCAACAATTTCAACGCAAGGGATCAAAAATTAAATACGGGGAGCATGTGGGCGGCTTTTGATGACACAAAACTCCTTTGATAAAGAAAGACCATGTAGAGATGAATTAGAAAAAGAAAAGGTCTATTTAAATTATGCTGGTGTGTCGATCTATACAACTGGGAAGCACCACGCAAGCCTGTATCTGTCACTGTAAAAAAATTCAGCGACAGAGCTTGATGGGCTTTTAACTCACTACGATCACATTAAAGACCCTCACCGAACCGATGAAGCGCGGTGTAGAACGTTGTAACCCATTGTTTGTGCATCAGACAAGTTTCAACCCGCAACAAAGACAAACAAATCAATCAATAGCAGCGGGCGCTGCTGATCGATACAGGCCGTCATAACGAGACAAGGGACACTAAACACTAGACACTAGACACTAGATTTAGATATTAAACGTTAGACACTTGTTTTGATGGGAGATGAGTGCCGAACAAGTTACAAAGTACATGGCTGTATGAGCTTTAGGGGTGTGGGTTTATGTAGGGGAGAGGTTAAAAATGAACGCTATTTACGTGGGCAGAAGAGGCTACTTAACGTAAAGGCTGAGGGAGTAGTTTTTAGACAATTGTTTTTCGTCTGCTTTTTTATTAAAATGATAGTAGTAGTAGTAGTAGTAGTAGTAGTAGTAGTAGTAGTAGTAGTAGTAGTAGTAGTAGTAGTAGTAGTAGTAGTAGTAGTAGTAGTAGTAGTAGTAGTAGTAGTAGTAGTAGTAGTAGTAGTAGTAGTAGTAGTAGTAGTAGTAGTAGTAGTAGTAGTAGTAGTAGTAGTAGTAGTAGTTGTAGTAGTAGTAGTAGTAATAGTAGTAGTAGTAGTAGTAGTAGTAGTAGTAGTAGTAGTAGTAGTAGTAGTAGTAGTAGTAGTAGTAGTAGTAGTAGTAGTAGTAGTAGTAGTAGTAATTGCAACACAGCCGTAGAGGAAGAAGAAGAAGAAGAAGAATATTCATTTCTGCTCTATTTTCGCAACATTTGTAAGTGCCAATGAAGCTGGATATGATACTGTAGAATATCTTTCGGAGATTAAAAAAAAAATAATAAAATCGTGTAAGTGGACGTAAATTACGTTCGTTGATTTGCGTTCAACCACTTTTCTTTAGATTTTTACCTCCTTTTAAAAGGTATAACTAGAAAGGGAAACGTCGCCCTAAAAAGTAGATCACACAATATAATTCGCACCAGGATTTATAGAAGGAAGATAACAAGACTATCAAAACATAATAAAATGACGTAATAATGTGGTGTGGCCTGGCTTATCACGAATAAAAATTGAGCTCAAATGGATACGGAACGTTTCCTAGCATTTCTCTATATAAGCTCTTCATTACAATAATTTATAATAATAAAAATTAAAATGAGTTCCACAATTAAATAATCGCAGCCTATATTTAAGACTTGGTTGAAATAGAGTAAAGGAGCATGACTTTCAAACTTAGGATACGTAGCCAGTTCAGATATCATGGTTACATTTCTACCTTCAAATCACTATCGCGTCCGTGACTAAAAGAAGATGAAAGAATCATTACAAGTCCTATGCCAATCCTAGTGCTGATGAGGGTAAGGTTCTCAGACCGTTGATCTGTAAAGAACAGAGAACTCTGTTATCTTTTTGGCCTCTCTGTGAGTTCTCTTGAAATTTCTCAAATTTTTTTTCTCAGGACTATTCGTAACACTTCTGTCATCATGAGGGAGAGGTGACATCAAGGAAATCAAAGCAAATTTCTTTATCTTGTTGCATGAGGGAGAGGTGACATCAAGGAAATCAAAGCAAATTTCTTTATCTTGTTGCATGAGGGAGAGGTGACATCAAGGAAATCAAAGCAAATTTCTTTATCTTGTTGCATGAGGGAAAGGTGACATCAAGGAAATCAAAGCAAATTTCTTTATCTTGTTACATGAGGGAGAGGTGACATCAAGGAAACTAAAGCAAATTTCTTTATCTTGTTACAATTTAAAGTGAGAATTTAAAAAGTCCATTTATTTTTCTAATATATTTGCTTAGGATATTATTCTGATCTTAGCCATTCTGAGCATTCTTGTATGCATATTGAAAACTCACAATTTACATTCCTAAGGCGACTAGCAAGGAGCTAAAATCTTTGAGCACTGATACAAGATTCTCGGATTCTAATAATAAGTGCAAGAAAACCGATTCCAGTTAATGATCGTCTCTTATCGCCTAAATCACCAAAAAGAGAAACACTTTAAAACCCTGTGATATTTTTCTGTCGTTTCGAAGAAGTTCCCACGATGTTGTTTTCCGAACGCCTAAAATCTCTTCCCCTTTCTAGTTCTGTGAGTTTTGAGCCTTCATTATTATGATTACCAATCTCCTTTCTTACGGGGCAAGATCGGCTTCAGTTATAAAATATGGTCCTAACTAGTAAAAAAAAATACAATATTGTATGACAGCAACATCATCATATCTGTGTCTGAAATCTGACACACCAATGGTCACTGCAAGCCAGAGTTAGAACCACAGCCCTAGGTTACCTCCCGTTAACCCTTCTTTCTTCTCCTCTTGTGGCAGTATCGATTTTCGGGCAGTGCATTAAAATGTGTCTAC
>JAWDGP010002565.1:375000-415819 GCA_033675545.1 Elysia crispata
ACTACTACTACTACTACTACTACTACTACTACTACTACTACTACTACTACTACTACTACTACTACTACTACTAATAATAATAATAATAATAATAATAATAATAATAATAATAATAATAATAATAATAATAATAACAACAACAACAACAACAACAACAATAATAATAATAATAATAATAATAATAATAATAATAATAATAATAATAATAATAATAATAATAATAATAATAATAATAGTGGTAGTTTTAATTTTATTGATAATGATTCCCTCCATACCCCCCCCCTTTTTTTCTCTCTCTCTATCTGTCTCAGTCTGTCTTTGTCTGCCTGTCTGTCTGTCTGTTTCCCTGTCTGTCCGAATGTCTGTTTTCCTCTCTGTCCGTCTGTTTATCTCTCTGTCTGTCTGTCTCTCTCTCTCTCTCTTCCTCTACCTATTTATCTATCTATCTATCTATCTATCTATCTATCTATCTATCTATCTATCTATCTATCTATCTATCTCCCCTTCTGTCTCCTCTATGTCCTACTCGTCACCAAGGCGTGCGACAACAACGCAACATGAAAATCGATAGGACGCCGTGATTGGTATTGGATTTGCCCTAGAGGACCATCTTTTCTATTTCCCTTTCATATTCGAACTGTTTCTCTCATCCCTTACCGTCTCTTTAATATGTTACCTTTCTTATCTATATAATTCATCGATCCAACTTTTACTTTTATTATAATATTATCTAAATATATATATATGAGTGTATGTGTTGGTGTGTAATTGTTTACCAGGTACCTTTCAATCTGTCCACATGTACCGATTGATGTATCTCGTTGTCAGTCTGCGATTTCCCAATGTTATCTGACCATGTAAAATTCGAGTAGATCGTTATTTATCTATCTATATTTTTAACAGTTTGTTTCACTATTTGTACCTAGTTTTATTGGTGATTTTTTTTTGGCCGAGGCTTTTTTCCTCTGAATGCCATTTGGGTCGCTCTCCTTTTATCATTATTTTTTTCTTTTTATATCTTCAATCCATTTTGGTTTCTATACTATCCATTCAAACATTTGTTCAAATCCATACGCTCCTTCGAACTATTCAAATTAAATCATCGAATTCTCTCTCTCTCTCTCTCTCTCTCTCTCTCTCTCTCTCTCTCTCTCTCTCTCTCTCTCTCTCTCTCTCTCTCTCTCTCTCTCTCTCTCTCTCTCTCTCTCTCTCTCTCTCTCTCTCTCTCTCTCCCCCTCAAAACAATCAAATCTCTTCAATTGCTGTTTTTCTCTCTTTTTCTACTATATCTCTTTCATTTTATGCTTTCTCTTTGTTTTGCTGTTGTTGTTGTTTGTTTGTTTTTTGTTTTTTTTGTTTTTTTGCCTCTCTGTCCATTTCGGCTGCTTCCGTTACTGTTTGTCTGCATTATTTTCTCCATCTCTCTTTCTCTGTCTCTCTATCTATGTATCCATCTAGCTACTGTCTTTCTCTCTCTTCATCTCTCTGTTTATGTATTTATCTATCTATCTACTTATCTGTCTCTCTTTATATCTCAAATTAACCAATTCTCTCTTAAATGACCTACTTCTTTTTTCCCCTATTCTTCCTCTATCAATTTACCTATCTGTCTTTCTATCTACCAACCAACCTACTTACTGATCTATCCTCAAATCTATCTATCTTTTTTATCTTTCTATCTACTTACACATAATTTTTACTTTCCTGTAAATTTTGGTAAGCTTTCCTTAGCCTGACAAGTCTCTGATTTCATATGAGTTTCTTTGACATCAAATTTTTATGGGTGTGTAAGTGATTGTCTTCCTTTCTCTCTTTCTCTCTTTAGTTTCCTCACAACGTTCTATTTTATAAGCGGAACACAAAAAATTTTAGAGATAGATTTTGTTCTTTTATTGTTGTTGTTGTTGTTGTTGTTGTTGTTGTTGTTGTTGTTGTTGTTGTTGTTGTTGTTGTTGTTGTTTTGTAATGATTATAGCTTGAAATGTCTGCAAACATGATTGGAGTATGCATTTGAAAAACGAAAGAAGTAGGAAAAGGCCGTTTGTTGCATTTCAATTTCTATCATTTTACCAACAAGTTAGCTGTGTTGCACACTAATTTTAACAAATATATTCATAGTTATTTTGCTGTTGCTGACATATGTAGTGCAAGAATGCTTTTCATTTAGTTTATTTTCCTTTCATTGCTTGAAATTTTTTTGGTTATGTAACGAAATTCCTGCTTTTTGTCGTCGCAGTTTTATTGTTATATTGAGTCAGAAGTGAGGCTGCTTTGAAAAAAAAAGGGACTTTTTGTCCTCCCGAAACTACTATACACAACACAATAAAAAATTAGAGTTAAATAAAGAGAAATTGAACATATTTTGCTTTTAGAAGTAAGAGATAAACGTAACGCGAATAAAGTTATGAAAGCCTTGTAGGAATAAAAAATGACTCCGTCCATCTTTTTTTTTTTTTCATTCTCATATTATATTTCAGTTTTTAGAATTATATAAGAAACTGAAATTAAACTTCGGGAACAGAGAAGAGTCCTTACAACAAGACACAAATAAAATAAGAATCCTCTCTCTTTGTTTTATCTTGCTAAGCCTTTCAGCTAACAACTAGCTAAAATCATGGATGTTTCCACGCGAACTTGTTCAGAACACACCAGTGTTGATACAGATCTAGATCTAGATGCTGAAAATTGATCAGGGACCCGTTTGCGTGCTCTCACAGCTTTAAGAAATCTCAGAAGTTTTCTGAAAACATATTACGAGAAACACCGAGTATTTATTCTAAAAGTATGGGGGATCCCACGCGAACTTGTTCAGGACACAACAGTATTGATATAGATCCAGATGCTGGTGAGTCATGCGTTTTCCCTTGAAGGGGGAAAAGGGGGGGTGGGGGAACTCAGCCTATAAAGGTGTATCGGTGTAAAATCTCCATTAGTCGTAAGAGTCTCGGACCAGATCGAATAACGGTCCAAATGCTAGTATTGATTAGAGATCGGTTTGCGTGCTCTCACGGCTCGGAGAAATCTCAGATATTTACTGAAAACACATTTCCTTGACACACCGACCGCTGTTTCCTTTTTCTCAATTACTCACCATATTTTTAGCACGTCAGTGTGAAATTCAGTAAAATAAAATTTGAAACTGAAGTCTCAATAGAAGAAATAAAAGTCAGCGTAGATTATGAGCGAACATAAAAAAATAATCTGAATATAATGGTCCAAATTGTATTTGACTATTTCTTTTTAATTTTAACTTTTCTTAATTTTTTTCCTGACGTGCTGAATGTGATTCATTCAAGAACTCATTTCCTACCTGTTTGTATTTAAAACAAGTTTAATACATAAAACGGCATTTTTTAACAAAGCTTGGTAAAATAAAAACACTCTCTATTATTTTATTATAGATTGATATAAGCAAAGCTTTTGGAACTCTACTGCCGAAGTCCAAGGACCTGGGAAAAACAAAACATTTGCCTATTTCAGCTTAGAGACAAAAAAGTGTGAATAATCATGCCTTGAGCCACCCATTTTGGAAGCCGCAATGAAGCTAAACTTATTAGTCAGAATGCAATCAGAACGAAGTCAAATTGCTAAGGTATTAAGTCTACTTTAGACCTATTCAAAATCTTATTAAAATAGAATCCAGCGTAGGAAACAGCTTGTAATGTCCGCAGTTCATTGAAAAATGGCATCTAATAGATGGACCTAAACTCTAATCTAAAGCGATTATGTTAATTTCATTGCGCGAATTCAAGTCGGGATTGATTACCAAAATAAGATGATCCTCAGCAAAGCATGAGTAAATAAATCTTTTTCTTAATTGATATGAGTTTTTAACACAGTTTATCATAATTTGAATCATTTCGCAAAACTAAAATTTCCTTCTCCACAGGGAGAGCGGTTATAGGATACAAGAGCATCGCAGCTCTCCAAAACTTCAAATCTGATTAAAACAAAGGCTGGAATATGTTCAACATATTTCAGTTTTCGCTACTGTATAAGCCTCTGGTCATGGGAATTTGAAACTCTCAAAGGCACTTCGGCTAATATAAATGCGCAGAGGTTCGTAAAATACGAATATTGAACTATGTTCCGTAGGTATAGAAGTAAACTCAAAACTAAGAATATTGCCCCTTCTCTTTATGTCTTCAAGCCTTATCATAACATGCGCTTAAGTATAAAGTACACATTTTTTTTGCTCTTTAGTACACGAGTGTAGGAATCAAGGAATTTTCACCGTTCAAAAGCATTTGCTTGCTATTTTCTTCGTACCGCTATTGATTATTAGAAAGCTTTTAAAACGAATCTCATTCGAGGGATAAATTTTATAACATTTTGTTTTTTGCTCAGAACGCGGTTAGTACGAAAACATCTGTATAGCCCGCTTTCTATGAAGACCGCATTAAAAAACGAACGACCGAATCGAAACGAAGCCGTCAGGCAGAAATTCGTAATATAAACACAACAAACTGTTGACTTATATTTTAAGCTTCAACTCGGAGTTGACAAACTGTTGCCTTACTTGCAGCCACAAGCTGTCATATCAGAACTTTCCAGAATCTCAGCGAAAGTGGGTAGAGCTGCTCCATATGCATTTTCCTTCATTTTTTCCACTTTTTTTCATTTTTACGCACCTACCTCAGTCGTCCTTGTTTACATAAATTTACCTTATCAATTATATTGCGCGTCTCTGATAGAGCATATTTTTTTTTTTTTTATTTCTGTGGTAAATATGTCTTCCCCTTTTTTTTTTGTTGAATAAACTACTAGTTAAGCTTTTGTGATAGTCTGGGTACGTACAAAAATATCTTCAAGCACGAATTTTCGCCGCTTTAAAAGAAATGAGTGAAATGGTTTCCGTTGTGTCCAACATATTCTCCTCCCCTACCATTTTTTTCTGTCTCAGCCCCAACACAATCACTTCAGTTGAAGACACAATCTCAACGTCCCGTACCTTCCGGGAAGTCCGACCCTCACTGAGTAGATAGTGGAACTTCACCCAACTGTACAGTGCCCGTCTAGTGTACTGCATGCCAGAGCATGGGAGAGGCAAAGGATTTCAGACTCAGTCGTGTAGGCAGGTCGACATCTCCGTGATGTATCGATCCATGGGAGTTGACTTTTTTCCCCCTGCCTGATCCCTGCGGCCAAATGGATGGCCACTAGCGCTGCCTTTTTGACCTTCCTTAATGGTAGCAATTTTTTCTGACTTGCTGATTATATTGTTTTGTGTTGGTCCGTAGAGAGACAGTGGTCAGTTTCTTGGACGTGATGGAAATTTCAGGCTCCGTGAAAGGTCTGTCTTTATTGTTTGAATATGGTTTCGACCACAAGGGCTTAAATTAGTGATATTGGATATACATAGATATAAAAGAATGCTTTATTGGCGAATAGATTTCAATTGCTCGTACCGAGTTAATAGTATTTAGTTTACTCGATACGGTTCTTGCTAGAATTTTTTTTCAAGTCAGCCTACCCTGAGCAGTTTATTATAATGTTTCTGGTTTGAACAAGAAGGGACAATTATTATTTATGACTAAAATGACAGTGCATAGCTGAAAGTAAAGGTAATGGTGTGCAATGATTAAATGTAATTTTTATTATATCAATCTCTCTCTCTCTTTCTCTCTCTCTCTCTCTCTCTCTCTCTCTCTCTCTCTCTCTCTCTCTCTCTCTCTCTCTCTCTTTCTCTCTCTCACTCACTCCCCGAAAAAAACAGCAAAGAACTATCCTGTAAAAATAGAGAGGACGGAGCAAGAATTATCACTTAAAGCAAGTTTATTCCAGTCAGCTTAAAACTATCCAAAATTTCTGTCTAATGTACATTTAGTCTTGTAAGACCAAAAAAAAAGGAATCCATAGTTCATTTGTTTTCAACTTTTGACAAAACTGAGGATTATCATGCGAATATAAATAATCCGAGAACTTACAATTATTTCGCAATTTCAATAAAAGTCGCAGTTCTAAGAAATGCTAAATCATGCAATGACTTGACAGTTTTTGATATTATGATAACGAAATGACTTCATTATTCTACTGGTTTTTTGTTGTTGTTGTTTTGTTGTTGTTGTTTTTGTTTGTTTGTTTCCTTCGCACCCTTTCAAATGGTAGCTAACACCATCAAGATTCATAATCCAACATATTTTTTTTTTAGTCTTCACATGTGAATAAATATTGAGATTACAAATTTTCTTTCACATCACCAAATAGAAGAGAGAAGAAAAAAAATGCCGATAAAGTTGTTAATCCAATTGTGGGAATGGGATAGTAAAAGTTTTGATGATAACGATGGTAGGACAGAGCTCTTTACAACGGGAAATTGTCCTTGGTTTGTTAAAGGTAGAATCACCATACACAAGTTCTTGTTTTCTTCTTATTTAGTACAAAAAAAAACTAAAAAAAAACAACAAAATTGGAGCGTTTTGGTAGCTTTTCCAAAATAAGCCTTAAATGTAATTCGTATTAAAAACCCTTTCGCAGGATATTATTTTAGTTCGATGCACTACTTACTATCTTCGGAATCTGTTTCAATGCAATCCTAATCTACAAGTATTTTGCAATTCCAAGTTCCCCCAGATCAGTTTAAAGTGATTATCAATACAGGTTCTCGCAGCAAAACAAGTATAGAAATGTATCCGACTAACTTATCATACTTATTAGAATCTTCTTACAAACCTTATCCAGAGCATTCTCAGTTACTGTCATACACGATTAAGAATGAATGGGATCAGCTACACAGAGAAAAAGAATACAGATAATATCAGATTCAAGCGCTTAATTTTGTACAGTACTCATTTCGAGATTTGGAATAGAATTCTTAAGGGTTGGAAACAATGTAGGGTTTGTCATCATACATTCGCTGGTGTCATGTTGTTCTCCCTGAAATATCAATATAAGTTTAGAGCAAATTCATAATTATATTAGCTAGCTCTAGATCTAGGATAAATGAAAGTCAAACATAAGAAGCAAATTTATACCTGATATTCAAGTGGAGCCAATTCGTTGACGTGTTTAGATCAATCTACATTTCTCTTATTATTAATCAAAGTTAGAATTATGTTTTTCACGATACTACCGGTATGGCAGGCAGTAATCAAGAGATTGAAAAAAAAAATGAAGATTTCGAGAAAACCAGAGCAGGAAAAGCGAAGAGGAGGGAGAGGAGGGAAAGGGGGTAGTTCAGATGAAAACAATGCATACGTCTTCAAGAGAAAAATAATTGAATAAATCGACAGAAGGTGACGGCAGAATGCGACGGGTTATAACGAAGTGGGTTATTTTTATTTCTTAATTTGCAACTGTTTTGTTTTTTTATCCATTTATCTATTTCGCGTATTTTCTGAATCTGTTGAACAGAAAATAATTGACCCGGTAGTACGGTACAGTAAGTTTTTTGGCCAATCATAATTCAACAAATTACTCTCTTTAGCAGAGAATGTACATAATATTTTTTTCGCCTTATACCAAGACAGAAAGTTTTCTTGATGCCGAAACTTCGATCCCTGAAAATAATAGAAAACAATGTGAATCCGTCCATTATTAGATGTGCGATATTCTGTACACCTAACTTTACTGCAGTGCTTTTGGCAAATGGATTTACGCCTTCGGACAAGTATGGGATATTTGTATTCGTAGTTACGATCGATAATCGGGTGCCTCGAGCAAAGAGGAGCAGGTGGCATGCCTCTGGGCAATAGGACCGGCTTGTCTAGATCTGGGCGGGTGAATACAAAATATTATTTTGTTTTGATATCATTTTTTTTCTATTACTGTGATAAAGAGTATTTTCCCATTTGTGTTGAATTCGACTTATTATTTTGTTCTCATACTGTTTTTGTTTTCCTTTGATAAAGTATATTTTCCCCATTGGCTTGTTGAAACATCTAGCTCGCAAAAGTAAGAAAAAACAGAGAGTCAGAGAGACAGACAGACATACATAGAGATAGACAGGCAGAGACAATGAGAGGCAGAGGTAGAGAGAGGGAGAAATTTTGGGAAGAACATATTGTGGATAGCTATCGTGTTTTGTTTTGTTTTTTTGTCTTTTTGTTTTGCTTTATGGTTGTTTTTTGGTTTGTTTTTTTTTTTTTGTTTGTTTTTTTTGGGGCGGGTTGTGTGTGATTGTTTGTTTCGTTTCGTTTGGCCACTTTTTCTGTTTATTTAGATCGCAGATCCCCTAAATTGCTTGAGATACTTAAGCCTAAAAAGACCCAAAATTTTGTTTTCCTCGTGGATTATTTGATTGATTCATATCTTTGTAAATCTCAAAGAGTAGCTGTATTGTATCTGTCTCAAAAAAAGTATCTATCTTTGAGTTTCAAAAATGTATGTGGTCATACGTGTTATATATATAGTTTTAGTCAAAGATACACCCTTCTCTCTATTTCTCTGAGTTTCTCTTCTTTACCTCTCTACCTCTCATGCTCCGCCCCTCTCACTCTCTACCTCTCTCTCTCTCTCTCTCTCTCTCTCTCTCTCTCTCTCTCTCTCTCTCTCTCTCTCTCTCTCTCTCTCTCTCTCCCTCCCCCTTTTGCTCTCTCTCTCTCACTCATCTTTACCACTCTATATTTACAGCTTCTCTCTTTCCTTCACTCTCTCTCTCTCTCTCTCTCTCTCTCTCTCTCTCTCTCTCTCTCTCTCTCTCTCTCTCTCTCTCTTCTTTTTTTTTCAAACAAGATGGACACGCATTTATAATAGGAATTTATCAAACAAATTAATGATTATAGATCTAGGTTGGTTTTTTTTTTTTCAGAAAAAGTTAGAATTGGATTTTTTTTTTCGGCGATCACTATAAAAAATTTCGCATGGGTCTCAGCTGCTGAAAACTTCACTATAATTTTAACCAATGTGAGGTTTTTTTCCTGTCCTCCTGCTTTCAATTGAAAGTTCTGTGATAAAGCTTTACTAAAGACGTATGTGTCCGCACACGTCTCCGCACAGATGCAGAGCATATGTATTTACGTTTGTTTTTCTCATGGCCAATTACTTTCCTTTGCCCTTTTACTTGCGTGTCACGCAGGCATTTAAAGGGCAAAATGCCTCCTGATTATGTTTACGTAGAGATTGGCCAGTTTAGCATCCTCCATTTCTCGAATCATCCATTTAAAGTGTTAGCTTTTGCATTAAACGTGCCTTTATTTAAAGAAGAGAAAAAGAAGAAGAAGAAGAAGAAGAAGAAGAAGAAGCTATATACCTTCATTAAGAAAGGGATGAAGGAAAAAAGAATTTTTTACAAATAGAATATTTCGTTCTTTTAAATTTTTCTGCTCTTCTCTTTCGTCAATATGCCCAATCTCGCCTCTTACTTTTTAGTTTACCATCTTTAATTAAATTTGTTTCATCCAAAATTCCCCCGGGGGAATAAGGAAAGGAATAATAAATTATTGTCATTGAAAGAACTGAAACTCAATAAACAATTGTACGTAAAAGATGTTTTCTCAAATTCAATATTCTTAATATTATTGACAGAAAGAATAAGATTTCCTGAGAGAGTCGCTTGCTAAGAATATCATTTTGTCAACTAGGAGTCAAAATTCAGTGCTTTCGCAAACGACAGAGATTATTACCTCGTTTATATTTTTCATACTTCCTTAAATGGTTGACGGTACGTGTTCGTTTAAGATTTATGAAATTTTTAATAGCAACACTTTCTAAACCTAGATCTTTATAATTTTGTTTTAATGTGAATTGACGCTGAAAAAAAAACAACACCGCATTAAAACTCTTCGATGAAAATTGATGTCAATTTTTTTTCTTCTTAATTTCAGAAGTGACGTCGCTGCCGAGGAGATCAGTTTGAGAAGATGGCTACCGAGGCGATGATGTGGATGTTCCTCTGGTGGTCTCTGATCCTACTGCTGCTACATGGTACAGCCATCTTGTTTGTCGTGTGCTCTCCTATTGCCTTGTTCCAGAAAGCCAGCTATATACTTGACTTACTTGACTTAGGGCCTTCCGCGTCTCAGTCGTCCGACGGGGGCGCTTCGGCAGCTTTTCGGATTCTCGTCGACAGTTCTCTCCATTGCTGTCTGTTCTGGGCGATGCATCTTAGGTGTTCGAGGTCTTCCCTAGTTGTGAGTTGTAGTGTGTTTTCTTGTAGTCTTGATAGGTCTTTGTTGAGGACGACTGGTAGTGTTGTTAAAGGGCGGCCCCGAAACTTTTTTCCGTGTGTGGCGAAATAGCTGTTCATTGATTTATTAGCAGGTATTTCAATATTTCTTCTAAGTATGTGCCCGAAAAGGCGCCACCTGTTCTCAAGTATATAAATAGAAAGGGGGTGTTCCTCGCACTTGTTGTAAAGAGATGAATTTGTGATTTTAACGGGGTATTTGATGTTGAGAACTTTCCTTAGCTGTTTACGATGAAATGCATTTAATTTTTCTTCTTCAGATTTTGTCAGTGCCCAGGTGCCGCAGTTGTAGACAAGTATTGATTTTACGAGCGACCTGTATAATTTCAGCTTGGTCTTTCTTTTAATCTTATCTCCTTTGATCCAGACATTTAGAAGCTTTGTCAGTGCTGCATTGGATAGTCGTTTCCTCCTCTCAACGTCTTCTTCGTCGCCTATGAGAGTTCCAACTTTTTTTGTATTTTTATACTCTGTTCCAGCTCTTGACAACGTTGTAAACTCTGTCTTATCTATATTGACCAGTAGATTGTATTTATGTAAGGTGTTTTGTACTTCTTCCGTATCGACGAAATTCAGACCAACAAAATCTACGTCGTCAGCGTATGCAATCTCTGTAGGTAGAGTCTTTTCCAGTTTATTGGTCGGTCGTGGCAAGATGGTTCTTACTTCTTTCAGGGCATTCTCTAAATATACTGAAAACAATACGGGGCTAAGACTGTCTCCTTGCGGGGTGCCTATGTTGCTCACAAAGGGTCTTTCCTTTGTTGCACCATTGATCCTAGTGTTAATGACTGTATCGCTTAAGAGAAAACGTATTATTCTCAGCTCATCTTCTTCAACTATGCGTTCTATTATGTCAAGCAAAATTTGTCTATCTATTGTGTCGAAGGCTGCTGACATGTCAATCCCTGTGATTTTGATCTCGACATCCTCTTTCTTAGCCTTGGCTGCCAGCCATTTATGCGTCCATGCGACGTCGGACGTGCTTCTTTCAGGCCGAAAGCCACTTTGGCTGTGAGATAGATATTCTTCAATGTTCGGTCTTATTCTGTGAAGAGTTATGATTGAAAGAGCCTTTCTGATGGTGTTAAGTAGAGTAATAGGCCTTAAGTTTTTAGGTGGACCTTTCGGCTTGCCTGGTTTGGGTATTGCAATTAATTCTCCTGAGTTGATGTTGATTGTTTCGTGTTCTTCAAACACCCTGTTTAATATGTTTGCGATACTTTTATGTAGTAGTGGTGTTCCATATTTGAGGAGCTCTCCACTTATTTCGTCTCCTCCTGGAGCTCTGTTGTTTTTTAAACTTTCTAAGCTTTTTCTCACTTCCTCCGATGTGAATGGTTTATTCAGTTTCCTAGGTATGCCTTGAAACGATGCTATACTTGCTAGGTCTTTGTTTTGAAATTTTTCTTTAAAAAGTCCGCTACTATTTCTAAAGTTTGATTAGGATTGATGACGAGCTTTCCTGACGAGTCTTCCACTGACGGATTTTCATAATGTTTTTGATTAAGCAGCTTGACTGCTTTGAACATAGCATTATCTGAGTTTGCCTCATTTATCTTCTGTACTTTTTTCTCCAGTTCTTCATTTCTTTGTTCAAGGATCGTTTTCCGAATCGTGTGTAGTACCCTATTTCTTTCATTTCTTAATTTTATCTTTCTTTCTTCGTTATCGGTGTTTTGAATTTGTAGCCTAAGGTCTTTTTGTCTGTTCGATAGCTCAGAAATAGTATCATTCGCGGTGCGTTTTTGTTTGTTACACGTATTTACTCCAGCACTTGCTTTGGCTGACTCTTTAATCGCCTGCTGTACGTTTGTCCATGAATCGCTCACTGTGCTGTTGTTGTTGTCTTGCTCAATTGTTATCAGCCGCTCATTGAGACCTGTTTTATATTGGTCTAGGCACACTTTGCTGCTAGTTAGGTTGGCTAAGTTTATTTTTGGGGTCTTTGGTGTGTTCTTTTTTGTGTGCCAGAGCTTGCCTTTTTCAAATTTAAAGGTTGATTTAACTAGGCGGTGGTCGCTGTTTGTTAAGGTCCCCGCGTATGATCTTGCGTTCGTTAATAAATGTTTATGTCGCTTTTGACAAATTATGAAGTCAATTTGGTTAAATATTGAGACGACCTTTCCTGTGTCTTTGTCCTTAAATTGCCCTGTCCATGTTGTTATATGCCTGGATGGGTGGTTAAATGCACTATTCGTAATGAAGTAGTCTCTATCTTCACATAACTCTAACAATTTCTCGCCATTGTTGTTTCTTTTTCCTTTTGAAAAACTTCCTATGCACGTATCTGTCTTTTGTTTTTGTCCAATTTTTGCATTGAAATCCCCGGCCAGAATGAGAATGGTGTTTTTTCCTACACAGTTAATGGTTTCGTTGAGTGACTTATAAAAAGAATCTAGTTCGTCTGGGTCTTTTTCTACCTTCACAACAAGAAATTATATAAAGAGTTATAATTTTAGACGAAAACGTAGAAATAAGAAGATAATTAAGAGAGAATGAGAAGGGGAAAACGGATGAGTTCGAGGAATTCGTGATTCCGAGTGATCCGTGTTCGATCTAATCGTGTTCTACAGTGTATATATATATATATATACGTATATAGTGATAGACTTTCTCACGTTTTATAATCTCTGCATGATAAACTACTGTCTCGAATGGAGGACAATGCTTTTATGATTATACCTTCCGTTTTCCGTCAGGCATAACTGTGGAATTCTCTGTTACCGTCCGATTTTACATGCTGGTTAGTGTTTTCTTTCGGCATTTTAAGTTTTGAAGTACATTATGTGTTTTGTTTTGTTTTCTTTTTTCTATGGGGACACGATAAAAAGATTATTTTGTTTAGGCTTGATTCCGTTTTGAGGATCAAGGGGAAAATTTTCATTGTGTCCCCATAGATAAAAAAAAAAATTAATGTAGCATGCAGAGATATTTAAAGTAAGATCGTCTTCCTTTAATGGAAAACTCCCACAGCTGAGCACTTTAATTAATTGTTTATTTTAATCTTCAAACTATGTATATATATATATATATATATATATATATATATATATATATATATATATATACATTATGCATATACATGTATATACAATCATATAGAAAATAGCTTCATTACGTCAAAACATTTCTCAAGATATTTTATGCAATAAGATAACATTAATTGAAGCAAAAAATTGAGAGCAAAGAGAGAAAACCTTTATCATTTTTTTTGTTAACCACAAAATATGTTTGAAGCTTGACAGTTAGGTTAAGAACCAAGTCGTGAAATGTCACCAATAACAACATCAATAGATTGCCGTGTTCAACGTCAAATGTCGGCACAGTAATTTTATCATGTTACTTTAAATTTTGAAGAAATTACACCTTTTACTACTTAATTATCCGCTTTTCCCTACGTGTTCTGATAATTCATATCAGAAATGTATTCTTCTTTTTTTTTTTTAACGGCAATGTTCGTTCGATTCAAGTAAGACATTCTCTAGGATTTTAAAAATGTTCGTATTTTCTTGAGAGTTTTTTTTGTTTTGTTTTGTTTTTTAGTTGTTTTTTTTCTTTATCACATTTGTGATTTTTTTCTTTCCCGCTGTCTGTCTGTCTGTCTAACAATCTCTCTCTACCTCTCTCTCTCTCTCTCTCTCTCTCTCTCTCTCTCTCTCTCTCTCTCTCTCTCTCTCTCTCTCTCTCTCTCTCTCTCTCTCTCTCTCTCTTTTGATATTTTTTATCGAACTCTCCATTTGGCCCTTCCCTCCCCTCTCTCTCCATGCACATTGCCCTCTGTTTTTCTGTCTGTCCGCCTGTCTGCCTATCAGTCTGATTGTCTGTCTGTCTGTTTCTCTCTCTCTCTCTCTCTCTCTCTCTCTCTCTCTCTCTCTCTCTCTCTCTCTCTCTCTCTCTCTCTCTTTCTCTCTCTCTCTCTTCAAACAATTCTTGCGACTTGCATTTCTGCTATATTCATTGAAAGGTAAAGTTGATCTCTTTCTAGAATATTCTTTTTTTTTCAGTCGTTCATATCGTAATATTAGAATTTATATTGAGCTCTTTAAACAAGAATAAAAAATCTCGTTTGCCGTTTATTAAAGTTTATTGTAATCTGCATGAATTCAAGCAAGCATCCCTGAAAGTAGAGATGGATTTATATTTATGGAAATTAAATTAATCTTAATAGATGCATGGAAATGATACAAAAAAAAGGAAAAAAGAGGAAAGGAAGAGGGAGAAAGGAAACTTGCTGAGAAAAGAAAGAAGATAGAAACAATATTAGCAAAAAAAAAGACGAATAGAGATTTTAGGGAGGATAAAGTATGGAGAAAAGGAAATAATTGGAACAGGGAAGTAAAAAAACAATGAATAAAAAAATACGAGTTATTAAATTATTTTCCGCAAGTTGTAAGCTCTATTCAACTTTTTTACATGACCATTCATTTTCTCTCTTGCTTTTGATACCAATTTGTTGATATGAAACGCTTGCTAGAAGCGTTTCGCTTGCTTCAATATTCAGAATACAGAATTCGAAAGCTTTATTTACTGGCACCAGCTAGGCAAACAAATTTACATTTTTGTCATAAAGATTTCATTGCACAAATATATAAACTTCTTATCACTAAAGATACAATTCAATATACATGTAGTTAAACAATTTTACAATTGTTTTTTAATGGTAAAAAAATTATATTGTGTATAAGATGAAAACTATTGTTTACATTATTATTGTGAAGATGATAGTGAGGTATGGGTTGCAGGCAAATAAGGGAAAGGGAGAGATGGGTGGCTGCTTTAATCTTATTTGGCTGCAAAAATGCAATGTCATCATATAGCGCTTCTTAACTACCTGAGGGGCACAGAAGCATGCTTCAAAGAACTTAAAATGCAAAGCAGCCCTTACATAAAGAATAGAAATCCAACACATCCCACATAATTTCTAGTGAAAGCAATACCACCCGAAGTATTTATCAACTTTCTTGTAAAACTTAGTGAGCTGCTCTCGGAGAATGATAAACGACAGAGCTTGGTAGATTGTTGAGACCTTTAACAAAAATAAATTTGTGAAGAGAGAGAGAGAAAGAGGGAGGGAGAGAAAGAAAGATAGAGATAGATCGATAGAAAGATAGATAAAGAGATAGATAGACAGATATATAGATGTAAAGATAGAGAGCGAGAGAATGAATGAGGGATAGATAAATAGAGAACTCCAGTTTTTTCTTCACACAGGCATTTCTCACTGTTTATTTTTACTTTGGTTTTATTTCTTTTGCAGCTCCGGTGACGTCATCTATCGGGTGTTTTGTGTGCACATCCATCAACCGACGTAACCCGGAGTGTGAGGACACGTTCAACAACACTGGCAAGTTCTACGTGGAGGACTGCTGGGCGTCACGGAGGGGGCGATCAGGCTCATTCCCCGGCACTCAGTGCATCAAGATGATTGCTGAGGATCGTGAGTAGATCTGGATAGATGGAGAGAAAGTGTGTGACGAGAGGAAGATATATTGAGGAAGGAGAAAGGGAAAAAAAGCGTGAAAGAGAGAGGTGGTAGGGAGAAAATATGATGTTGGTTAATCGTGAGTAAACCAGGATAGGTAAAGAGAAAGTGTGTGAAGAGAGAAAGATAGAGGGAGAGAAAGTGAGATACAGAGAAGAAAATAAGCGGGAGAGAGAGAGGTGGCAGCGAAGAGATGTATAGAGAAAGGAGAGAAATGGTGACGGAGGCTGATATGAGTAAACCAGGATAGATGGAGAGAAAAATTTGTCAGAAGAGGGAAAGAATTACTGGAAGGAGAGAAGAAAAGGCAAATAAGTGAGAGAGGAAAGATGATGTTGGAGGATCGTGAGTAAACCAGAACAGATGGAGATAATGTTTGACGAGAGAAAGATGCGTGTAAGCAGAGAAGAAAAGGCGGGAGAGAGAGAGAGAGAGGTGGGAAGGAGGAAATTTATAAAGAAGGGAGAGAAAAAAGCAAGAGAGATGGGAGGGAGGAAAGTATGTCGGAAGATCATAAGTAATCAAGGAAAGATGGAGAGAAAGTGTGTGAGAGGATAGAATGATACATAGAGGAAGGAGAGGGAAACAAAGCAAGAGAGGGTCAGAGGTGGGAGGGAGGAAAGATACAGAGCAAGTAAAAAAACAAGAGGGAGAGAGGTATGTGTGAGAAGGAAAGGTATAGTCAGGGCTTAGTAGGACATTGGAATTCTTAGTCGGTAGTAGTTAATGCTTGGGCCTTGATTCGAGATGACAGAAAGTCGTGTAATATAGAATTGAACTTTCGGGGGAGGTTTTAACAACTTACATCAAGTTGCTTACCTTGTGGATTCTCATTTTCTTTTCGTCGTCCATTTATAGTTATTCGATTACCGTCTCAGATTATATCATACTCATTTGAATAATTATGCTTTCTAAGTGACCTTATCAAGCTAAGCCAGGTTCATTTTCACTCTCTATTTGTCCATTTATTCTGTCCTGACTAGAACAGTCAATGTTAATGGGTCAGACTCAGAGCTCATACCATGAAATCTGTATGGACTATTCATATGTAGTGGGTGAGAATGTAACTTCACATTTTTTAGTTCCTGTAACGTTAGGTGGGGACTTGTTCTATGTTAAAAAAAATTTAATGCATCTAGACCTCTTTTTGCTGTTTGGTTTCACGAATTCATTCTTTCATGCGCTTTCTCTGTACCGAAATTATGATTTCATCCTCAACTCCCTCCAATTTTTTTCCCCTGGCAATCCCACAGCATCCATCAACTACACTGTCGTGGTGAGGAATTGTGTGGTGGACGACGGCGGCACAAACTCCGAGACGGAGATCGGCCGAGAGAGCCATTGTGGTTGGATGAGGGTCCTCAAGTACGAAGGTCGACGCATGCGCGGCTGCATACTCAGCTGTGACACAGACGCGTGCAACCTTGGAAACCGGCCCCATGTAGCTGTGATTTCTACGTTCTCAGCGACAGTTGCCATTTCTCTCTTGGTGGCGAAGGTTTTGTGCCAGTTGATTACTGGCTAGGAAAGAGCACGATTCGCTGATCGACCCTAATTGACATTTTGTTTCGTTAAAGAGTGGTATTTGGTTGCACCCGGTTTCAGAGAGCTCATGACCCAAAAAAATTGTTTGTGACAATGATGAAATCGAAGATCGTGGAAATGGCAAACTTATAAACTAGAGCTTAGTTATCCGAATAAGACAATCGGAAAATTCAGTGGATACAATCTGAAGCAACCATTGTGATTTATGAAATGACATTTTCTTTGAAATATCAGATGATAACCCTCCAACCCTGCCTGGCAGACTTTTCTCAGAAGATAACTGGTAATCTGTGCATCATTTATTGAACACACTTTAAAAATATTATCACGGATGTCCTTCTGGTGTGTGGCCACTAAATGTGACGTGTTTTTCAGCATGATATATAGACTAATATTCATCGTGTCTGTAAACAGACAATGTCATCTGCATTCTCTGAATTTAAGTCAGAATGGAGAAGCTCAGGAGTGTTTCACATACGTGATGGGCTGAAACCACGGGATATTCATTGAATGAAACTTTGGAAACTTGCAAACAACCTAAAGTGATATGGCTCTATATCGAACCAAAAACAAAATAATGTGTAATATCAATTGTAAATCAGTAGAGTTTAAGTGGGGTCATGTATAGAAAAATTGCTTGGGCACATCGTAATAGCAGTAGAGTTCATAAGACAAAGTTCTTTTATCATTTGCATACACTTACAAAAAAAAAATTTATGGCACTAGGGCTGCATATAAAAGTATTGGAATGTTAATAACTATGATTCTTCTTTTTTCAAATCTTTATACCAAGACATTATCTGCCCATATATTATCGATTCCTAGATTGGAGTAAGAACCTGAACAGGAAGGTTTGAGATATATTGTCTGTATTTATAACTCAAGGTTGTGGTTTAAATGGAATGCTCAGTCATCAAAACTTTCATTGCATACAGAAAAGTGAACGCAGGTTATATGAAGAAGACATTGCATCCCACGCCGTCTGTTCTGTGTCCACATAGGTGAGCCTCTTTAACAGGTCACTGCGCACTTTTTTGGGCTGGCCCTTTACAAATCGAATCACTGAGTCTGAGGCTTATTCTGCAGTGGTCAAAAGCTTCAGATTGTCCTGGTCTGGACAAAACAAAGATGGAGTTGGATTTTTGTCACGAGTAAAGCATATATACTATAAGTGGGGCCACGAGGCTCAATTTAAAAAAATGTTATTGTTAAAGCATGCATTTAAAGAAAAAATTGTGTTTTTGCATTAGTTCTGATTTTAGTTGATTTTGTTCCCTGTTGGTATTAAAACAGTCTCTACGTGTACGGTTCAAAGGCGTATTGTGTTTTCTTTAATACAAAATATTGAACAAATTATCCGCTATTCCCTTTTAATACAAGTATTTCTTTTGAATCTCAAAGAGCACAGTTTATATAGATATAACGATTTGCATTTTATTATGAACAAGAAGAGAGCTAAATGTCATAATAAATTTAAATTCATAAAATTCAGGCAAGTAAAATGTGTTTAAAGTAATTTTTTACCGGAGCTTTTAGTTTCCCCTCTTTTTCCATTACTTTGTACATTTTTTATTTGTGATTTTAAGAATATTCTCCGAAACTGATCCTCAATATTTTTGCTCAGAACTATTAAAAAAAAAGAAAAAAAAACTTACGTTTTCTTTTTTTTCGAGTAAATTTGATTCTGCTTTAGAGTAGCTTTAAATATCAACTAAAAATGTGAAGAGATTTCAATTATAATATACATTTTTTATTATTTTTATCATTGTTATTATTACTTTTCCTGTTATTATTATAAATTTTTGCAAATTTTTTTTCATCATCCTCATTGATTTTTTACACCCTTGTCAGAAACAGAAAAATGCTGTTTTCATTATAGCATTTTTATCATTACCACCACCATTATTATCATCTACATCATCATCATCATCATCATCATCATCATCATCATCATCATCATCATCATCATCATCATCATCATCATTATCATTATGATCATGATTATTGTCATTATCAACTTACTGATGGTCACTACCAACATCACTACCATTTTTATCATCATTATCATCATCGTACTCATCATCATTATCACTATCATCATCAAAATTGTCATTATCATCTTAATTATACTTACCAACATTACTACCATTTTCATCATCATTGTCATCCTAATGCCATCTTCGATCGTGTGATTTTTCTTGTAGATCACTTTTCAAGCACCATCATCATTAACGTCGTCGGTACTACCACCATGATAATATTTGACGTTCCATCAACATTACAACTTTGATTGTTGTTGCTATTTTTCACTTGAATTACTCTGTAAAACTTGAAGCGATGTAACTTGAATCTTTTCTTATCGTTTCCTTCATAACTATTGTGATTCATATTATGTATTTAAAACTTCAATGCGTGTAAAAAATGTGAAATGTAAAGTCTTCTTGGAACTTGTGCGTATAACTGTGTGTAAATGTGTGTGAGAAAATATTTTTCCTCTTTGATGCTCCATTGATGTCTCTTAAACTTTTAGAAAAAGAAAAAAACAAAAAAAACTCAGGACCATCGGTCGTCGATCTTAAGAGGTAGGGCTCAGATTGGGAATTCTTCAGTAGTGTTACTTCTCTCTCCTCCCCACCCCACCCCCACCCCCCATCCCCCTACATTTGTGACTTAGGAATCACTGTTTACTTACCTGCAAAACTTGTACACAACAGATTGAAACCTAATCATCGAAAAAGGTGAAAATTCTAAAATAGTCAAAATTCTAGGGTTGTTGTTTTTTTTTAATTGTTGGAGAGAAAATAGAAATTTGTCTTTACTTGTGCTGAATGAAAGGAACAAAGATTTTCTTATCAAGAGAAAATCCGACACACCAGTTTAAAAAGGCTTGGCTACGATCTTGATCAGGCTATACTGTATAAGAATAGTCGTTTTAAAGCTAGGAGGATACTGGAGCAATATTGGTTCAAGGGGGGGGGGGGGGGCTTCCAGTTTGTTAGAAATCCTCTTCTAATACGACATTCTGGACTCATTACATATATGTATATGTATCGTTTTTTGCCGTGGGACTCTGAAGTATACATATCGTTTTTGGCCGCGGAACTCTTAATTTTTAATGAACCGTGAGGTGGGCTTTACTACAGCTCTCTAAGTTTCTTTAATGGCTTCCTTTAATATAGTAACACTCCAACTTCTGCAAAATTAGTTCGACAGTACCTAAGAGCAAATTTTTTTTTAAGTTAATGATAATGGTCTTATTTTAATTTTTGCTCAATGTTTTTAAAACGGAAATACGGTTCGTTTGTGATAATCAATACTTAAACATTGGACGATCATGAAGGGGTATAACTCATTTTCCTAAAAATAGGTGATTTGTCCTGTGTACATGTTACTTCTATATCTATACATGTATTACATCTTATTTAAGAAAGTAAGATACGAGACTGTCTATTTGAAATTGTATGAGCGTGTGCTTTAAATCTATTTTTAGACTACCATTGGTCTTTGCAATTTTTTACTCTATGAGTTAAATTAAATGCCGAAATGTGTCAAAAAGAAAATTTGCCTTTTTTATAAGACAGCGTCAGGTAAAAGATTTGACTATTGCAAGCCTGTATTTCACAATCAGACTGTCGTTTACATCTAGGTTTCATTTTTTTACCATTTTTGGAAATATGAACAGGCCTATAATTCTTTCCCTTGAAAAGAATCAGACGTGCCAAAAAATGAGAAATAAATAATTATTCTCTAGTAAATATTCTACATATATTTTTATCAGTTTTTCCACTCTCGTAAATTTATTGATTAAAGGAAAATAAATTATATCACTTCCATCAACATAACTTTGTAGATCTGTTTTGTGTCTAGAACAAAATAAAATATTTGTGGAAAAATTTGGCTTGAATTGTTTGTATACGGTACTGAAAAAAAATTATCCCGTTTATTTTTTTGTTTTTTTTTTAATATAATTTCATTGTTTAAATACATAGAGTCGTGCTGTTAGTACGTTTATTTATCTTTTTCATAGAGTGCCTTTATTTGAAAATGTATCTATTTAGTTGTATTCCATGAATTTTTTTTTTTTTTTTTGGTTTAGACTTTCGAAATTATTTACCTACTAGGAAAGTTCATGAGGTCAAACGAAGACAGTCAAATTTGAAGTATCGCCTGATAAAATAAATAAAGCAACTCAAAGGATTATTAAAATATTATTGAGTATTTCAGCATTGGCAAATCATTAAAACCTAAATCGGTAAACACATGTTTGTAAGTAAAAATAGTGTGATAAGCTAGAAACAGATAATAAGTTATGCAGCTTTACGTTACTGCCGACTGATTTACTAATGTCTTGGTTACTGATCAGCGTGTATTTCTTACGTTGAAGATTTTCCCTTGCTCTTCTTAGCCAGTCTCAGGCGTTGCAAAGAGCTTGCCTTTATTTAACAAGACCTTAGCTAATTAGGTATCGACTTAGGTTAACGTATAGAGCTTCCATGGCGAAATCAAGGGGGAAAAGATGTTGCCGAAAAACAACCAAATCAGACTAAAATAAAGAGTCATTATAATGATATTTTCACATCACAGGTTGGGGATGAAAGGGTTTTCATTCTGGAAAGCGTAACAATCTATTTACTTGATATCTTGCCATTCAAGTTTACGAAATATTGGTTTGAAAGGCGATACAATTATCATAAAATTTCACAACCGCAATGAGGTACAATTGAGACCTCCATAAGTCACAAACCAACATACGCGCATTCTGCCAAGTCTGTGAAATGTTTTTCTTTGTTTTTGTTGTTGTTTTCTTTGTTTCTTTCAGATAATTTTTCACATAGAAACAAGATTAAATTTAATCAAAGGGTTATCGCATGTTTTACTGCTAATTTTAATCAGATAGTACTTGCATGATGTTATTGCCGAATTATTGATTGATCAAGCAGTCATACTTTCTGATTTTCAGGGCTTGTTAAAAATTTTGGACTTTGTGTTTATTGTATCGTCGTAAAAAGCTTCAGCTGAATAGTAACAAGTTTGAGGTTTTACTAATTGGTGTCAGAAATGAACTGAAAGACATTGATGTAAAACACTGAAATATTGGAGATGTTCCGTAACTAAAAATCTAAAAATCTTGATGTGTACATGTATGTACATTATAAGTTATCGATGGAGTCTCATGTAAGCCACCTTTGTAAGCTAGTATATCTTTAATTCCGGAGAATAGGCGCCATCTCAAAATTTCTGAACGAAATAAAAAAGTACCCTTGCATAAGCTTTAATTCACTCAAAGGTGGACTATTGTAATGCCTTATAGTTGAACTTACCTAAAGACAGTATGGAAATGCTATAAATATGCCAATCTAGTGTTGCTTGGATGGTAGCAGGCAAAAGAAAGCGGGAACATGTAACACCTCTTCTGAATCCACAATATATATATATATATATATATATATATATATATATATATATATATATATATATATATATATATATATATATATATAGTGATGGGCACACACATTTACTGTTTTGTGCCAGGTATGTTTATTTCCATTTTTTTTATGCCGAAGCTGGTTTGACTCTCTAGGTAAGTCGATAAAATGCCATGGACTAAATAGTGCAACCATAGTATTAACGTCGTTTGTAAATGCATGCAAAAAGTGGATGCATTGGAGAAAAAAAAAAAAAAGAAGAAATAACAAAAAAAAAGCAAATTACAATACAGCTGTTAAAAGTAAATCTAACTTTAAAGAGCAGCCTGCCCCATCACATAAGTAGGAATATACTGTACTGTTTGTTAAATGTTACATGTTATGTTTTAGATAGAGAGCGTAGTGGCGCATTGGTATAAGCTATGTTCTCTTTAAATGTTAGGCGATGAGTGCCGAAGCATCTATAAATCGATGGTTCTGATCCCACCAATTCAAGCATTTTCGGTCATTTTCACTTAAAAGCCTTACCTTAACCACTGAACTGCTGAACACTACCTAAAAGTCTAGCTCTTATAATTCTTACTTATATTAACCCTGTGGTTTGCCTCCTCTAGATCTAAATTTGATACTACTACTATTACTACTACTACTACTACTACTACTACTACTACTACTACTACTACTACTACTACTACCACTACCACTACCACTACTACAACTATTACTATTACTGCCACTACCACTGCCACTGCAACTATTACTACTACCCCTTCTACTACAACTACTACTACTACTACTACTACTACTACTACTACTACTACTACTACTACTACTACTTCTACCACTTCTACTAAATCTGCTGCTACTAGTTCTAATCCTTCTATCACCACTATAAACAACACCATCGGTGATATTCCAATACCCCCGAAGCTGCATCACCTTATCTAATACCGTCACACAAGTAGACAATCCACCTCAGATTGATCATTATAACATGAATAAGCGACTCTGAGATCTAGCAATTTTAAGTGTAAGATATTCTGACTAGCTTTATCATGTGTTTGAATCCGAATTCACTTTATAAAAATTCCATCAATTACATTTGCCAATTTGCTCAGGACTTAGGTCTCAGGTCAACAGCCTATCACAGCGGCAGCAGCAGCGATAAACCGCTCAGCCTTTCACTCAGTTCACAATGTAGGTTTTACGTAAGCAAAAAGAAAAGTAAGATTTCAATTCTTTATTAACAAAAATAATCCTTGCAACATCTTTACGTTAAAAGATTGCAGTACAATGTGAAAAGAAAACAGTCTTTAGCGAGACTTAATAAAGAAAACACAGCCTGAGATTCTTTGGAAGCAAAATAATCTAAGCCAGTGCAATATGGGTTAAACTTTAGGATTGATGTTTTTACTAAAAGACTGATAAGTAAACATCGATTTGTTAATTTGATTAAAAGATTGGCTTTTTCGCATCTTCACTGGTGAGACTGTTTACTGTTTAACTGATGAGATAAAACTGCAGCTGTAATAAAATGGTGACAAAAGAAATATAAAAAAAAATAGAGCAACAACAAAAAATACAAGAACTGAGCAAGCAACAAACTAATAAAGCTTTTTACTTTATCAAGGGAAGTAATATATCCCTTAAACAACGCAAATGGTGTTTGCATGTTATTGCGCTTTGACAACTTTGCTATCATTGAAACTCTTCGGTGGTTCATCCAAGTTCCGTCGAACAAATTTGTTATCACTTTGTAAGAGCACATTTTAATTGTATGGCACAATGAATACAGAAGATAAGTGTATCCATACTAGATATTATCCAGCACTACAAAGTGTTTTTCCTCTCCAAAGGACGATAGGCCTGCAGGCCATATCCTGACATCTCGATTGCCGGCATGTCGGCTACAGCCAGCCCTCTCCCACCCAAGCAATCGACGAAAAAAAAAGCCAAGTATTGCACTAAACAGAATTACGGTGCAAATACAATGGGGAAAAAAGTAGAAATTTTACAAAGAATGCACGTTTTTTTGCATTTATTATCTTCATTCATGCTATCCTACCACCCTTCCCTTTTCCCCATCACCATCATCACCTCACCTAATTTTTTTTTTTAATTCATTCTTAAGTAGTTAACACTATTTCAAAATCAGACCTTCATCATTTAAAAAAAGCCAAGTAAATTCAAAGTATAAATAAAAATTGTCATTTATATCAAACAATATTACTTCATCCCCTCGATCTTTTCCAAATTGTTTTCCCTCTCTTTATATCAGAAGAAAAGCACATTTTCCTCTCTGCTATCCCTCTTTTTTCTTCCTCTTCTCTCGAAAGCTCCTTTAAATCTTCATTGCCCATCATAATTCCCATTCTACTTTATGATTTCACCCCAATTTTCTATTATACATAAAACGTACAATGTATGTCCCATACACACGGTATCTTTTCCGCTCTGAGAACAATTTCGCTTCTCAAAGAAATCAAAGGCCAATTTATAGAGTCTACATTGATGGAATGATCCACGTGAATATAAGTGGTGAAGTTACCAAGCAGCTGGTGTAATTTAATTGCATGTGTTAAAAAACATTCTCAGTCTCGATTGTAGATTCATGACTCATGTTCAGAGCTTGCTTAGTCCACAGCTTCAAAATGATTTCACAGACTCGTACAGAATGCTAGGCAAAAACGATATCAGTTTCGTGTTGAGGTTTTGCAGACCATCCTAATTCATTTGCTTCATTTACTTCTACTTAATTTCAACGTTGATCAGTCTGTGACAGAATTGTCTTTTTGTTTTGATGTTGTATTAAAACAAAATTCTAAATACGGAGAATAATTACAGTGACTTTTCCTTTCTCTGGGTTGTTGAACACTACGACCTCGACCTCAACCTCCTTTCATGGGGTTTGACATTTCTGCAAGCGAGCTCCTATTTACCTCCTGGAAAAAGTCTTTAAAATTACAATCATAACAGCATTCATGATATAATTACTACCTTTAAAATTAAATGATTTCACTAAAAATAATTGCATTTTTATTTCGCGTCTTATATTGACCTAGATCTAATTGGTGTAAGGAAATCCACAATGTTCAGCTTTTGCCTTTTTATTTTTAGAGAACTGATCCATCCCATTGACACAATTAACACCACAGTTATAGCTAGTTCTAGGGTGAGCGGTGGTCAAATCGGTAGGGCGCTTGACTACCAATTCAGAGGTCACGAGTTCGATCCAAAATGTTTTTCAGCTCCTCCATGTCCACCTATCACTAAATGTTCGGGACTCACTTTACTTTACTTTACATCCAGATCTAGATTCTCAATATCTTTTCATAAGACTGGTGGTGTTTATTAAGCAATGTCATTTTTCTTTTCAATGTTTTTTAGATATATTATGATTGTGTACATAATGCAACATTCAAAGGATTCTGCACAGATTCCTCATTTTTTATAAGAATATGAAGAGTCGGTGGCTTCGTTCGAGCCATTGTTAGCCCTGATTATATGGGATCTCTACCACCAACAGATGATCCAGACAGGAATCAAATTCAAACTTCTTTATATATTACACATACATACTCACACACATTTACATATATATATATATATATATATATATATATATATATATGTATATTATGTTAGTCTCATGCTGTATCATTTTGTATCAGCTGAGGTAATCAGGTATTGATCATTTGTCTTGTGAAAAATGAAGTGGTCTATACTCTATATGTAGGTCCTAAAAATCAAGGCAAGGAAAATCTAAAAAAGGCATAAGTGTTCCACTTATTGCGAATTTCAAGATAACACTCAGCTCCGTATAAGTTTCGGTGTTGCTGTGCAAATAACGTCCGTTATTCCTACAATCATGCAGCATTTTTGTACAAACAACATTTGGTAAAATTGGAGAGTACTAAGGAAGATCTGGGTGAGCGCTTGAAACCGACATGATTGTGCGCATTTTTTTTCTTCCTATTACCTTACTGTGCGCTCATGAGACTGAGTTCAGTGTTAGTCAAGAATATTCTACGTCTTAATAAGAGGGCTAGTTCACCATCAGGATCAATTTATGGACTAAAAAAAAATTTTTTTTTAAATGATTACAAATGATTGCACGTAACGGTCATTTTGTCATTACCGAGTGACATGTCTGAAGACACCTTCTGATAATAAGAACTTAATTTGAAAAGAATATCGTGATAACTTCTACATCATCAGTGGCCTTTTATATTCCCGTCAAGCCTAAAAAAAATGGCAGGTTAGTTGAGATCTGACACCGCGATTAAACAGTCTAATGTGTGTTACCCGCACGCACATGGATTATATTGCAAAGTATAATTATGATGCGCACTTCTATGCAGGACATATGGCGCGCCCCATCAGGCAATTTTTAGGTGGTCTCAAATCATCCAAATCCTTGACTCATCTCTCACTTTACGTATTTTCGGTGATTAAAATGATCGGCAGCGTGAGGGATTCGAAGTGAGTTTACCCAAGGCTGACAACAAAAAAAGTCGATCCTGTAAGAGTGCTTGCTTACTTATCTACCTATCTCAAGCGAACTGCGCGCCTGACAAATAGCAACTGGCCGGTCTTCGTGATTCCTCACTCTTAGGCCAGCCTCACACAGAGCGTCACTCAACACGTCATGTACGTGAATGGACACGGGTCACGCGAATAAACAAAAGTTGTTAGTATAATTTAAACGGAACCCCTCACATAAACAGTTGAATCACGCCGACACGTGTGGTGACGTGACGGAAAGAATGTGCATGCTGATATTTTTTGGCCCGAGATGTGTCACCCCTCTACAGTTTCTTAACAAAACGATTGTCAACAATGCCTCTCTATCGAAGGAATTCATGTCCTCAGCCTGGCTGGGCGTGAGGGAATATCAGAACCTATGTGATCAGACAAAGTGGTTATAACATGCCATGTAAAGAGTGACGCGTGTAACGTGAAAGGTCATTTCTATGTGAGGCTAGCCTTACTCACCCATTTCGCCAAGTAGACTCTTCTTCTACAATCTCACGCATTCTGAATGAAAGCAGTAGAGGTAGCCAAGCGGGTTAGTAACCACAATAAATGTTGACCGCTCGGTGTTTCAGACTTACAGGGGCTACACGACCCAAGAGAGGTCAGACAACTGGGTCGGTAGAAATCCGAGGAAGTGTTTTGTCAACACGACGCTTACCTAACTCTAAAACCAATAAAAGGTCATCAGTTCTGAATTCCCTGTGCAAATGCACTTCGAATCCCTCACTGCTTAAACTCCGCCACAGTACTTCCCCACACAGTAATCACATCATATTTCCCATGTCTTTCGTTTCGTTTTGTTTTGCTTTCTCTCTATGATAGCAGTTTGATTTATTGTATTTTTTCTTTCATTAAACCGTGATGATTATGACCTTTGCGTGCTGAGTGGTTTGAGTTTTTAGTGATTGTGTTACCAGCACGCACAGAGATTATATTATGGTGCGCACTTCTACGCGTGAGTGTGAGTGACGCATTGTCTTTGCTTCAGAGCATATTTTTTGTTGTTGTTGTTGTTGTTGTTTATCTTTCTTCATCTGTATTCTACTACTTAACCCATTGAAAATTAGTGTTATTGTCTTGGGATCCAGTCTCAATTTCATCTCTACTAGTAAGAATGCATTTGAGTCATCTCCTGCATTCTGACTGAAAGCAATTTGATTTATTCTAATTATTCTTTCTATCAAAAAATCGTTACGTTTTTTACGTGTGCGCTCTGAGTAATTTGGGTTTTTAGTGGACCCATATATTTTAACTTGGACCACTCTACCGATTATCTGGTATGTGAGAGATATATTTTTCGTAACATTGTAAAAAAGACAAAAAATACTTACATTACAAGAATAACTATAGTAATGTCTTTCGCTAGAACATCGTGACAACTTCTAATGTAAAGATCGTGTTCAGTCATAAAACCAACGTTTTTATAAACTTTATAATGCGTGCATTCCTTTTTTTTAATTCTCTGAGCTCTCAGCTTTCTTCCATCTTGATCAAATCGTAAATCGTGTTGCTCTCCTTCAATAGTTCTCAAAGAAAGTCGAACAAGAAGGAAAAGTATTTGTATGCAAAATAGTATTTTACGTTATAAAATATTTCATTGTAATACTTTTCTTTCTTTTAATTCTCTGAGCTCTCAGCTTTTCTGATTTTTTTGTCTTTATCGAATCGTAGATCGCGTTGCTCTCCGCCAATAGTTCTCAAAGAAAGTCGAACAAGAAGGAAAAGTATTTGTATGTAAAATAATAGTTTACGTTACAAGACATTTTATTGTAATACTAATACCAAGTCAGTATAATAAACAGTTGTTTGTTCTTTCCTGGCGTTCCTTAATAACATGTACGGCTCATTTTTTTTTCTTTCATTACAATCGTTTCCTTTGTTTTATTATTTTTTTTATTTTTGCTGCCATCCTAGCCCATTTTCCGATCAATAAGATTCCATCATGTGACATAACGAATGGTTTTTGCCCTTACATAATATGTCTCGTTCAAACTGCTAAGATGATTTTAAGGAGGCAGATAATTTTTAGAGAATCAAAAAGATTTATCAATCTTTGACCATAACGGTGACAGTGTTCATACCATTGAAGTTTTCTCACCCATTTGAAATATACAGTTATGCATGTTTGATTACAGTTGAGATGTTATGCCTGTGGTGACAATGTGAGCGCTTTGCTTCAAACATATCCCAAAGATACATTGATAGCTTTAAAAAAAATCAAGGCTCCTAATCTACATTTAATCAGTAAATGTACTTTTTAATTCAAGCAGACAAGTGCGTTTCTATAAGAGATAAAACCCTTTCACCCAAACTGTTCCCTGTAAAAAGAATTTTCATGCAAGTCTCAAATATTTAAATTGTTTTTTATTTGCAAGCTCTAATAATAATTAAACACGAAATCGTCACACGGCTGTCTCGTAAACCTAGAGTCATTTATATTTAAGCTTTTATGAGATAATGATATGTATATGAGTTATACTGAATGATGTAAACCCGAAGTCATCAGGAATATTGCAAAAAGAAATAGAAACAAACAAACCAGGAAGCAAGAAATTTTTGTTCGTGTTTGAGAATGCGTCAATGTATAGAAGAAGAGCACGTAGGCTCAGCGTTATGCGTGTATATATATAGACGTAATACATGGAGTTTATGCAGTTCTTTTCCAGCCGAATCTAATCTGAAATCGTGGTCAAGATGGTGAGTAGCTACACCTTATTGTGAACCTTGATTATTTCCTGATCCATTTAATATAGCTTTATAATGATTCATTGATTGCTTTCATTAGTCTTTCACACTGAGGCTCAGCAATATTATCATGAGTACTTTTACAAGTTGAAAAACCCGCTCTGAGAACGGGACTCTGGTGTCAACTTGCCCAGGCTGAGGTGCGTGCATGTTTTAAGGAAAGGGGTTATGCGAAAATGTTAAAGGTTGCTAAGCTGCAACCTACTTTACTGTATGTTTCTCAGGGGAATCAAAGATTGATGCTGAGGCGCACAAACAAGTTATAACTTAAAGAGTTAATATTTCCGGGTAGGTGACGTTATCAGCACTGTTGCCTCTCTCTGTGGAGTGTACGTAAACTTTAAACTTGTTTACCAACACGGTTCAAACCTACGTTCAATTGTCCATGAGAAGGGAAAAAAAGGATCTAGCAAAATCGTACCAACATCTTATATCGAGACCAATAATACTTTCGAAATTCTACGCCGAAAAGTGAAGTCTGGATCTAGATCTTATCCTTTTTATTTGAGTTTAGCTGCTATCAATATCAATTACTTAGATGTTACTCTATAACATAAATATCTATTCCCGACGTTTTAGGAACTGCTACCGCCAGCTGTCTTTATTAATTTCTGCACTTAATGTACACCTGTAAGCCTACTTTCAGTTTCCTTCCTATCATCTCTGCTGGCCCACATAATATATCCTTACAAGAAATAGTTCGCATGTTCACGTTTAAGAAAATAATAATCACATTTTTTGCCTTTGATTACCAAAAACACTGTTTGGATAAAAAATAATATAACCACCAATCTTTACATCTACATGCCAAATTTGTCGTGCCTAGGCGGTCGAGAAATACTCGATTAGATGGTCCTAATTTTTCGCCTACCTCCTTTATTAGGCGTAAACAAAGAGTAAATTGATAAGAATTATAAAATAAAAAACAGATGAACGTGAATTTATCAAGACAACGAACTAGAAATAAACGAGTACATTTTTTGCGCACAATTTTAAATAACTTGTATTTTAGTGCACATGGCTAATTTGAAAACAACGTGTGATCAAGAAGATAAGAACACCGATTTTAGTTGTTATTTTTTTATTATTATTATTTGGTTCGTTTCTCTGCCCGCCAGTTTAACTTTATATGTTTGTTTGCCCTCTTAAAGTTTTCCATTTTTACAATATTTTTTTTATTATTATTCTCTTCCTACCTTTAACTTGTAATCAATTTGTTCTTCAGGAGCTCCTTTAATCTTACTCCCCATTCTTTTTTCATAATGGTTCATTCCCATCCATCAATTTTAGCCCTTAATTGCTTTTATATCTCGAGAACACCTCTCTCTCTCTTTTTCGCCAAGTCGTTTCATTTAACAACTTGCACCTCCAAAGACTAAAACAAATTACACTAAATTATATGAAAAAAAAATATATGAAATAATCACCAACTTGAAGTCTAGGACAATGAACACAGTAAAAACAATTGTATACAACAGAAAACGTTTCGCCATTTACTTTGACTTCTTCAGTACGGAAATGTGTGCCATTTGAATCGGTTTGAGATTATATCGTGTATCTATAAAGAATGATGATACTTTTTCATACAATAATTATGTTGATTTGCATCATTATTCTTTATATTATATAATATATATATATATATATATATAATATGATATAATATACGATGCGATTTCAAACCATTTTAAATTTGTTTTACTGATATGTATATTTGCAAAAACGATTGAGTGAGGGAGAGATAGATGGCGAGAAGAGAGAGAGAGAGAAAGATAGACAGAAAGATAGAGAGAGAGAGAGAGAAACAGAGCACGACAATTATTGCTTTCAGACAAAACGTTGGAGAAAGATAGAGGGATTGAAGAAGAGAGATCAAGAATAAAATCCTGAGAGGGAGATAAGGTGAAAAATGAGGCGGGAGAGATAGAGAGGAAAAACAGAGAGGTAAGGAGCGAGTGAGTGAGAGAGAGAGAGAGAGAGAGAGAGAGAGAGAGAGAGAGAAAGATTAGTAATCTAGTAAGTAGAAGAGTGAACATCAGAGGCATGAGAGAGCTGGAGAGAGATTGAGAGAAAGAGAGAGACAGGGAGAGACAAGGAGAGAGAGAGAGAATGAAAAATGAATAATAAAACAGGGATGAGAAGGGTGACAGCTCTTTATAATGTATACATCTCCTGAGTTTTTACAAAACTCTGTGATGTTAAAAGTTAGATATGCAAAGATAATACATGCATTATAAAATGTTATTTGACCCCCTTTTTTTCCTAAGAGAACCTAGACATCAAAATTCTCGCACCTACCTTCTTCCCTTCCCCTCTCCATTATTTTCTACTACCACTTCAATAGCTATGTGCCTCTCAAAACATCTTCAATTAAAAGCGGATATATCGGCACCAGGTACGGAAATAGCGCACAGGATATATCTGTACCAGGTACAGAAAGAGCCTCTGGGATATTTCTGTACCAGGTCAACGTGCTCCTACATATCCTTCTTGGGAGATTAAACTTATCGATCATGTTGGGGTTATAAAGATGTAGGATTATCTAACCCAGGGGCCATTAACTTAAAATTTTTCGATTGCATAGGAGTTCACGCGAATTTTTCTACCTACCTTTGTATTGTCTTTTATTTTGTTCTGTCTACCTTTATTTTGGGCTGCCTCTCTCTCTCTCTCTCTCTCTCTCTCTCTCTCTCTCTCTCTCTCTCTCTCTCTCTCTCTCTCTCTCTCTCTCTCTCTCTCTCTCTCTCTCTCTCTCTGTTTAGATTTCTACCTTTCATTCTCTTTTTCTTCATTTTTTTCAGATAGCCTATTTATTTCTTAAATTGTTTGCTTTTTTATTGTCATTTTATTATCATTCTTTTATTTGTTTACTTATTTCTTTACTTCTTTCTAAATACTTATTCAGTCATTCTTGTATTCGTTTTTTTCTTGTTGTATTCCTTCTTACTCCTGTTTTATTTGTTTTCAAATTTATTATCTGTGTATATTTTTGCATGTTGTATTTTTTTAACGATAATTTCTACAGGTATCTCCGTTTTGAATTTTTATTAAAAGTAGAAGTATTTTTTCGCTATTTGCATGCGAATATCCTTGAATTGTTTCTTGATCTGGTTCTTGAATTTCTCAAGGCGTAAAGCCGAAAGTTTCCTTGTTTTGTACTTTTAGAAACTGAACTAAAACTTTTTATGTTTCATACCAGAATTGTTTGTAGTAGTTAATGTTTTTTTTTTAGTACCTTACAGCTTTGTTGTTCTGCTTTTCATTTGGGTTTACCAGTTACAGGAAGCAATGTTTGATTACCAGTTTCATGGCAGGCACGTGCAGTTGATGCTCACGGGAACCCTTTTACAGTCAAATCACATAAGAGACACCCTTACTTTAATGTTAATTCCTCTGAGACATCACAATTTTGTTTTTCTTCATATATCTATGTAATAGAATATGTCAACTTTTGCTTATTCTGATCCCGAGGTGTTGATTTTGTAAAGAGTGCATTAGGTCGCATTTTGAAGACACGCCCATTTCATATAGTCCGTCTGATTTTGAAGTCTTTTTTTTTCTCTATAGTTATATGGTCTTCGAATCAGTAAATGTAATCCTAACATTTTGTTGTTATAATTTGTAAAATGTTTATAATATTAATGATGCATTGCAATTTGATTGCATGATTGTAATGAAAAGGATAGGACCTCGTATAGACTGTATCCCTTTCTTAAAAATTTTTGTATAACTAAGTTTATAGCTTAAATAGCAAATAAGTACATGTCTTTTTTTAAGTGACAGCTTTTTCTCATCCTTATATTGGCAATTTTCGCAGATGTAGTAAACACACATTCATCGATACATCTCAATTCTAAAACTTTGCTGCTTGAGGCGTGAAATTAGGTTCACATTTGATATGTCTCAAATTTTGATATTTTGTATTCTACTTTATGGTGAATACATCTGAATTACCCATAGTACTGGAGCATTTATTATTTAATACTGCTAATGGGCATATTTAGGCAAGACACAATAATCTAATGGATTTGAGTGACTATATTTTGGAAATCTTCACATATGATTGCTTGATATATTCCTTTATTTTATGCTTTATTATACTATGAAATAGCTTTTCACATGAATAGAAAACAAGGCAGTAAAATTAGATTTAATAACAAACAATTTAAAGTATTGCTAAAACTTTCATAAGAGAAGATATAAAAACAAAAAGTAATCTATTGATTCAGCACAAAATATTCCATGCAGATTCAAATATTTCATAGCTATAACATTCTACTAAATATTCAAACATGACAGCCAACATAGCCTACTGACTCCATTAAAAGATGGCTCTACAGTGAAAAAAATTAGGAAGATCGAATAATTATGTCAGAAATGCAGTAAGATGAAGTTACAAAATCTAAAATAATTTAAATGTAAACCCAAATGAATTTTGCAATCACTGAATTAACTATATGTATAATTATACGTATGTTTTGTTATAACTGTCTCTGTGATTTAAGTCGAGTCAGTAGTCTAGGCAGTGAGCATGGCCACAGAAACTGGAAAGTATTACCGTATGGCGCATGCGTAAAGAGCTTGATATAGAAGTAACCCACAGGATATATCTGTATCTGATACAGAAACATCCACTAGCTTTAAGAAGCATCCCAATTCAAATTACGTGTACTTCTCTTCCCACATACACTCACAGAGACACGCTAACCTCAACTAACCCCTTATCTAGGACGTCACGCTGTATGCTACCACCACCATAAGCCAATGCACTGGATCTTGTAACTACGGCTACAATCAGTACCATTTACTGAATACTAGAAAGTGGCTAGAATACTAAAAAGTGGCACGCTGCCCGCCCCACAACCAATCACCTGTCCAAACAGTGTCCAGCTTAAGCTACTCTATGTACATCTTTTATTACCGTTTCTCATTTCCGTACTGAAGAAGCCACAATAAAAGGCGAAACGTTTTATATGTTAAATGCAATTGTTATTTTACTGAGTTTATTGCCCTTGAGTTCAAGATGGTGACTGTTTCAAATACATTTTTTTACATTTTTCAAATATCTTCGGTTACCCTTACGGCTTATTTAATCTTGGAACTTAAACTGTTAGCAGTGTTTCAAGAGTTGTTATCTATCTCTTATATTTTTATTACCCAAATTCATGTCATTTCATTCTTCTTTTATTTTTATTTTTCAGCTTTTCAAAAGGTTTTCTTTCGTAGCCCTTCTTTTGGGCCTGATGCTGCTTTCATCTTTGCCAGCAGGAACATCTCAAAGTAAGTAGGCATGTAGCGTAGGTTAACCTTTGAGCTACCGTCCCATTTCGTTTATTTATTTATTCATCTAAATATTTAAGGAGTGTTGCTACCAGTCCATTATAAATAACAAAAAAAAATATGCAACTCATTGCTGTCTAAACTTTATTCCCTTTTTTACTTGTCAATGTTTGAAATACAGTATAGTGTACTAGAAGCTTACCATTATGGTTGTATCGAAACACGATCATTCAACAGTCAAGAGTCATCATGTGCATGCGAATAAAAGAAAACCAATCGAATACTATATTACTCTTTCAAACGTTCGTGAAACCCATTTGTATATATATATAGAGAATCATATTACAGAGTGCTACTAACATATCACGTAGACCAGGTCAAAGACAAGGTATATAAATTTTGATAATTACATAAGAGTAGAGCAATAAGAGTTATTTTTTTAGCCCATTTTTCGCCGCCTCCAGGTTTGGAGAGATTTTGGTATGTGTGAAACTTTTGCATTTTTTAGGGTTTTCACTTATGTATAATTTTCCTTTCATTTTCATATCGAGATGTTTGGTTTTTTTTTTCAAGTTTGGCAATCATATTTTGAAGTTATTTAATTAGTGAGAAATTTAAGAGTTCAGAGGGCCTCTAACTTCTCAAAGGACTCATCCAGCAAAAAATACCCGTGTGTTTCTGAGTCAGAGTTAAATTCTACCAGTTTCAGGCCTAAAATTGATTAGCTGCTATCTTGTCACATCATATGACTTAATGACTCCACTATTGTTCTGCGCGGTTAGAATTTTTTTTTTCTCGTGCTGAAAAATATAGTTAGTTCAACTCTTTGCAATTTCTTGCGGTATATTTTTTTTTTTTTTTGCTTTCTAGCATAGGGGTTGTGCTCTCTGCAATCTTTTACAGAACCCGTTCTAGCTGGAACTGCCACTATGATTGTCTATGTTTGGCAAGCTGAAAAGATTTATGTGTATTCTGAACATTTTTTTTCAATCCTTTCAAATGACTTTTCAAATAACACTGTAGGCCTCTTAGTTGTATCGTGATTGTTTTTAAAGAAATATTAAGTCCATATACAGCTGAACAAAAAAACTCTGCCTAATTATCATTCATCGATAAAGTCAGCAAAAACATATAAAATTAGCGAAATTCCCAAAAGAAAATGCGGTCACTTTTTGAGAGTTGTGGACCAAAAATAAACGAAATTTAAGAGGGTTTCATCTAAAATCACAATAAGTAAACCCATTGTTTCACCAAAGGCAGATTTCATGTTAGAAGATATAGAACGAAGGGGTACTTTGACTTTAAAAGAAAGCTCGTGTCATTTTGTATTCGCCCTGCAACCTTGTAAATGATATTTTATGTATAAGTAAATAAACAAGTTGTCGAACAGAACAAAGATATATAGAGAGAAAAGGGGATATAAAGAGAGAAGGAAAAGAGAACAAAAATGCAAAGGCAATAGATATATATATATATATATATATATATATATATATATATATATTTATATTTATATATATATATATAATGTATATATGGAGAGAGATAAGCATTAATGGTCTCGTTATTTCTATCATAATTATCGTCATCAAAATGATTAGTTTTCTATCTTAGTTCTATACACGAATCATCATTTACACCATCGCCGTTGGGACAAGTGGAAAATTCTTCAGATTTCTCATCGAAAGCATTATGCACACTGTAGTCATGATCTCCAGCGCCGCCACTGTAGTAACAACACCAGCATCAAAACGGCTGAATTATCAATATCATCCTCATCATAGTTATCACAACTTTCTTACCTGCATCATTTTTGTTATGGTCAATATTAACGTCATTATTTTTGTTCTTAAAGGTGCTCTCCTTATGTGATCAATTTTTAAGTTTATTTATTTATTTATCTATTTATTTATTTATTTACTTATTTATTTATTTATTTATTTATTTATTTATTTATCTATCTTTATTTATTAATTTTTTCTTTTAATTTTTTTTTTGGGGGGCAGGGTAGATGGTTGGATTTTTTTGTTCAAATGAGGATAAAAATTAAGAGCACCTGTGTTCTATCTATTTGGCAAAATAATGTGTCACCTACGGTCATTACAATGGATCTATGCAGTCCTTAGGGAAAGGTCATTTACTCTCGTGGTTTATGCTCAAACGCAGCCCAAAACACACAGTGAAATGGCACTGACTACTCTACTACGTTTTGCTATGCAAAAATGAAGTTACAAACTTAATGTAAAAAAGTAAAAAAAAAAAACAAGAGGAACTCAACTTTAAGGGGCAAAGCCTTTCCATGGCATTATTTATTTTCAGAAATGCCAAAATGGGTGCATCAATAGTTTTATAATAAAAATAATATTAACAGACTTCGGCCAAATCACGGGTTATTGTCTAGAGCAATGAGAAAAGCTTCTTGTTGAAAGGCCTCTAGCCTAAACTTCATGTTAACACTCCATTTTAATTTGTATGTATCGCATTATTTATATTTATAACTCGCTCTTTAAATGTTAGTAGATAGAAAATAAACTTATTAAAGGAGAGAGCACTAGTTGCTTCAACAGGGTGAATCTGAATCCTAAACCCCTATAATCAGATGTCGCCACTGCTGTTGATATTTTCTTATCTTCATGATGACCTTTTCCCTTCATTAATCTATCAGTTAAAGCTATAAGATATGAGCTTATCAATTCTTTTCCTGATCCTCCTTACCAGGTCGTCTGAAGCGCACTATTGGAGGACGAGAGTTTGAACGGGGCAAGTGGCCGTGGTTAGCGCTTCTCAAAGCAACAAGAATCCCCATGAAAGACCACCCAAACCGCGAATTCTCTTTTACTTGTGGAGGAGTCCTTGTAAGCAGGCAATGGATATTGAGTGCTGCTCACTGCTTCGAGAACGATGGGTATTAAAAGTCTAATTATGTAATTATCGAAAATAATGTGACAAGTGTAGTCCCGATAGTTTATTATATAATCTGATAGTAATTAAAAGAGCGCGTAAGAGATAGAGCAGGTATATAGATCGAAAAAAAAGGGTTAGAAGCAGATGCTTAGATAGAGCAATAGATTTATAGGTAGAGAGAATTTAGAGGAGAGAGGTTGAAAAAGGGAAATGGGATACAGAGGGGGTTGCTTCAGACAGACGGGCAGGCAGACAAAATGAGCGTTAAAAGAGTGTTTTATAAGAAGCCTATTTATTAGAAAAATTATTTTTGCAAGAAATTCATGTTTAATTGTGTGGTTTTTTTCCATTCTATCTAGCCGTTTTGATTTGGGAGAAGCACATAAATGGAAAGCTTGGCTTGGTACAGTTGATTTTTCGGTAAGGCAAGATTTGCGTAAGTTTCTATTTGAGTGCTATCCCCTTAGTCTAGGATTGATAGCATTTAACATAGAGCTTGAATGCTTGTTCTGGTTTTTTATTACTATTATTATTATTATTATTATTATTATTATTATTATTATTATTATTATTATTATTATTATTATTATTATTATTATTATTATTTTTCTTACTTACTTACTGATGAACTCAAACATTTTTCAACAAAATTTAGCAAAAATTAGATGAACTGAACATGCCTTAGAAATTTATAATTAGAAAAATCATTTTTCCCTGAAAGCACCATACTTGAGATTGCATGCATCTGATTCTAGATTCTGCTACTAAAAATTCATTTCAATTCACCGTTGAATTTGAATCTGTATATGGAACATCTAAAAATATTTACTTAGATGAAACCTTATAAGGAAATTCATAGATTTAAATCTCTCTTTAGTTGTTCAGAAATTTCTAAATATTCCACATCAGGTGAGAGAATATAGGGGCTCTTGGTCTATATCCAGCTCAGCAAATAGGCTTAGCCTACATTTGAGAAAGTGTTCACCTACTTTCGAAAACGCATTCTCTTTTTAAAACCTAAATCTAGATGTAAACTAACTCTTTTACGATTTCATCTACTTTCTTTTTAAAACCTAAATCTAGATGTAAACTAACTCTTTTACGATTTCATCTACTTTCTTTTTAAAACCTAAATCTAGATCTCTTTTACGATTTCATCTACTTTCTTTTTAAAACCTAAATCTAGATGTAAACTAACTCTTTTACGATTTCATCTACTTTCTTTTTAAAACCTATATCTAGATGTAAACTATCTCTTTTACGATTTCATCTACTTTCTTTTTAAAACCTAAATCTAGATGTAAACTAACTCTTTTACGATTTCATCTACTTTCTTTTCAAAACCTAAATCTAGATGTAAACTAATTCTTTTACGATTTCATCTACTTTCTTTTTAAAATCTAAATCTAGATGTAAACTAACTCTTTTACGATTTCATCTACAATACTTTCTTTCTCTTATGCAAAACCCAAGTCAACAAAAATGCATTTTTTTTAAACTAGAATTAACACCGCATTTCGCGGGACTATCCAGGCATTGATATTACCTCATATCCTTATATCCAATGGCAGAAGCATTAATCCAACAAAGATTTTCATTGTGGAAAAAAGCGCAGAAAATACATGTATAGTCAGAAGATTGAGGATAATAATTAGGAACAAAAGTAGGAGGGCACAACGTAAACAACTTGAGTTGTGCTGAGGACATTGTACTAATTGTAGAAAAAAAGAAGACTTGCAACAATTAATAGACATCGATGAAGAAGAAAGCAAAAGAAAGGATTGGAATAATAGCAAAAAAACAAGTAATGGACATAAGTTGAAACAATGAGTGTCCCCAGATCGACATCTTTATCAACGGCAATGAACTAAAACAAGGGGACCAAATAAATATTTGGGTACTTTGATAGTGATGGACGCAGCAACGCTGAAATTGCATCATGAATAGGGCAAGCAAAAAAGAGTTTTTCAGAGAAAGAAATCAATACTAACAAATAACGACATCTCGGTTCACACAAGAAAAGGAGCCCTGCAGTGCTATACTGAACCCATTCTGATGTATAGATGCGAGGCCTGGACAATTTCAGAACAGGCACAAAAGAAAATTGAGGCAACACAAGTGTGGTTCCTTCGTAGAATGATACGAATCTCATGGACTGCAAAGAAATCAAACGGCACAATGATGTTGTAGAGACATAAACACAACAAGATCTGCTCATGAATAAAATACAGAATGCCAAATAACTTTGCAATGAAGGTTGCCCAGACGAGCTGAATTTGAGCAAAACACCTTTTTCTTCCATTGTGGCCGAGATAATTTGCAACCAACCTCAAAGTACTGAGTCGTCTTGGATACCTCGACTTTCCCTATAGTGACAACACGTGCCTGGTGGACAACTAATTTCAATCAAAATTACCGCTATATATTTTTTCCCGATGTGCTGATATGCGATGGTGAAGCGCAAAGCACCATTGTATTCTGGAAGAAATTAAGGCATCCCCAAAGATGGAATGCAGTCTCCGATGACCGAAGTCCTGTGGTTATTCTTTTCTTTGGAATCAAATTTTGTAGCACTTAATAGCGTCGCCTAGTATTATTATTAATAATAATAATAATAATAATAATAATAATAATAATAATAATAATAATAATAATAATAATAAAAATAATGATAATAATAATAATAATAATAATAATAATAATAATAATAATAATAATAATAATAATAATAATAGTAATAATAATAATAATATCAAGAATAATAACAAT
>JAWDGP010002566.1:0-12500 GCA_033675545.1 Elysia crispata
ATTTAGAAAGCGCGGACCCTCCCTACCTCCACATATTACAAGGCGTTGTTTCAAAACATCATAAGCTGTTAGAGGATAGTGCACGTAGGTTAGACATGGAAATAGATTTAGAAAGCGCGGACCCTCCCTACCTCCACATATTACAAGGCGTTGTTTCAAAACATCATAAGCTGTTAGAGGATAGTGCACATAGGTTAGACATGGAAATAGATTTAGAAAGCGCGGACCCTCCCTACCTCCACATATTACAAGGCGTTGTTTCAAAACATCATAAGCTGTTAGAAGATAGTGCACATAGGTTAGACATGGAAATAGATTTAGAAAGCGCGGACCCTCACTACCTCCACATATTACAAGGCGTTGTTTCAAAACATCATAAGCTGTTAAAGGATAGTGCACATAGGTTAGAGATGGAAATAGATTTAGAAAGCGCGGACCCTCCCTACCTCCACATATTACAAGGCGTTGTTTCAAAACATCATGAGCTGTTAGAGGATAGTGCACATAGGTTAGACATGGAAATAGTTAGTGAAAATGACGAGGTCCTTAGACATTTTGGGAAAAGTGTTAAACAATACGGGGCTCAGTGGTATTTCTTTTTCTGTTTCACTAAATTCTAGTGGAACAGAAAAAGAAATAGAAAAACACTTTCAAAACATACACGATGGAACGCGTTCTTGATTTTCTATCACACAGACCCCTCACTCCGAGAACAGGCCCAACTGCTACTGCATTAGACAGTTCTTAACAAGCATAGAATTACACAACAAGCATATCACAGTAGATCATTCATTGGGAATCATTGTCACAAATATCTTTATCATAAAGTCTACACAGATCTCAAGGAAACAATTGTAAAACAAACACAAGCTCTCACCAACAATGCATTAATCATTGATAAAGCTGCAACCATTCAAGTAACATTTAACAACCTAAATAGTGCAATCAGCAAAGTACACAACGCTATATCTTATACGAAACCAATACAGCCAAGCTCGATATCAGAAATACAAACCGTAATAGACAATTATATGCTTACTACAGAAGAATGTTTCAACTTAAAGTTATTCCAAAGCAGCACATACTAGTGAAACACTTGAGCCATACAAGGCAGTGCTGGGCCTGTTAGGGGAGCAGGGCATGGAAAACAGTCGCCAGATGATTTCATCAATCGAAAAACATAGAGCACACGGATTAACAAACGATCTAAAGAAATCACATCACATAAAAAAAAAAAAAACAACACATTACGATCTTAAGAAATTACATCACATATTAGCAACACATAACGATCTAAAGAAATTACATCACATATTAGCAACACATAACGATCTAAAGAAATTACATCACATATTAACAACACATTACGATCTAAAGAAATTACATCACATAATAAAAACACATTACGATCTAAAGAAATAATGTCACATATTAACAACACATTACGATCTAAAGAAATTACATCACATATTAACAACACATTACGATCTAAAGAAATTACATCACATATTAACAACACATAACAATATAAAGAAATTACATCACATATTAACAACACATTACGATCTAAAGAAATTACATCACATATTAACAACACATTTACTCTAGGTCGCACCTGCTCTCCGTCACTAAACTGTGTGTACTATTTATAACATACTATACATAGACTGTCTTTCATGTATTCTTTCCCAATTTTTTTTTCTTTAAGTGAGATATGTGTTTATTCACGATTTTAATATTTATTTAAAAATGGCGTTTATTGAGTTTTGTTCAAATTTGGTAATGAAAAATGATTCGACTGTACAAATTAAACTCCCAACCACATGTTTTTTTTCTATTATGGCTCTGAAACTGTGTAAGGGACAACTATAACATGTTATGTGCAAATTTCAAAAAGATTCTTAGGGCCAAATTTTTATTTTTAATTTTTAAAAATGTTAACTCATTTTACAGACAATACAAATAAATAGCTCGTTTGCCGACCCTAAAGCAAAAAAACTACTTTGACCATTGGTTTCGTTTTTTGTGTAAAAAAATCGTATTTTTCTGTTTTAAGTTTATTTTAACATTGAAAAAACTTTTTCAATTTAAGTTCTTGCGAGAGAAAAAGAAAAACCAGTAATACGGGAATACTGCATGCTCGCTCTCTCACACACAGGTTACCTGCGCTGACCGATGGTTGACCTCTCCTCACCTCGGTCAGCCGGTGTCCGCCTTTGGCAACTAAAGTATCGCTACGCCATGCTGTGCCAATGGCTGGAATTAGGTCATTGTCTCTGTGCTAGATGGCTCGAGTGATTTCACTCTTTATTTTCTAGGTTGTTGGAGTGGGGTCCCGATCTCTGTGCCAGGTGAGTGAGTGATTCCCAGTCCCTGTTCTTGGTGGCTGGAGTGAGGTTCCTGTCTCTGTGCCAGGTGGTTGGAGTGGGGTTCCTGCCTCTGAGCCACATGATTCGAGTAAGGTCCCTTCCTATGAGCCAGATGGTTGGAGTAAGGTCCCTTCCTCTGAGCCAGATGGTTGGAGTAAGGTCCCTTCCTCTGAGCCAGATGGTTGGAGTAAGGTCCCTTTCTCTGAGCCAGATGGTTAGAGTAAGGTCCCTTCCTCTGAGCCAGATGGTTCAAGTAAGGTCCGTTTCTCTGAGCCAGATGGTTGGAGTGAAATCCCTGTCTCTTAGCAGCATGGTTGGAGTAAGGTCCCTTCCTCTGAGCCACATGGTTGGAGTAAGGTCTCTTCCTCTGAGCCACATGGTTGGAGTAAGGTCTTTTCCTCTGCCACATGGTTGAAGTAAGGTCTCTTCCTCTGAGCCACATGGTTGGAATAAGGTCTCTTCCTCTGAGCCACATGGTTGGAGTAAGGTCTCTTCGTCTGAGCCACATGGTTGGAGTAAGGTCTCTTCCTCTGAGCCACATGGTTCTAGTAAGGTCCCTTCCTCTGAGCCACATGGTTGGAGTAAGGTCCCTTCCTCTGAGCCAGATGGTTGGATAAAGGTCCCTTTCTCTGAGCCACATGGTTGGAGTAAGGTCGATTCCTCTGAGCCACATGGTTGGAGTAAGGTCCCTTCCTCTGAGCCAGATGGTTGGATAAAGGTCCCCTTCTCTGAGCCACATGGTTGGAATAAGGTCTCTTCCTCTAAGCCACATGGTTGGAGTAAGGTCTCTTCGTCTGAGCCACATGGTTGGAGTAAGGTCTCTTCCTCTGAGCCACATGGTTCTAGTAAGGTCCCTTCCTCTGAGCCACATGGTTGGAGTAAGGTCCCTTCCTCTGAGCCAGATGGTTGGATAAAGGTCCCTTTCTCCGAGCCACATGGTTGGAGTAAGGTGGATTCCTCTGAGCCACATGGTTGGAGTAAGGTCCCTTCCTCTGAGCCACATGGTTGGAGTAAGGTCTCTTCCTCTGAGCCGCATGGTTGGAGTAAGGTCTCTTCCTCTGAGCCACATGGTTGGAGTAAGGTCTCTTCCTTTGAGCCACATGCTTGGAATAATGTCCCTTCCTCTGAGCCAGACTGTTCGAGTTAGATCCCTGTCTCTGTGCCAGGTGGCTGGAGTCGGATCCCTTTCTCTGTGCCAGGTGGCTGGAGTAAGGTCCCTTCCTCTGAGCCAGATGGTTGGAAAAAATTTCCCTCCCTCTGAGCCAGATGTTTAGAGTAAGGTCCCTTCCTCTCAGCCACATGGTTGGATTAAGGTCCCTTCCTCTGAGCTAGATGGTTGGAGTAATGTCCCTTTCTCTGAGCAACATGGTTGGAGTAAGGTCGATTCTTCTGAGCCACATGGTTGGAGTAAGGTCCCTTCCTCTGAGCCAGATGGTTGGATAAAGGTCCCTTTCTCTGAGCCACATGGTTGGAATAAGGTCTCTTCCTCTAAGCCACATGGTTGGAGTAAGGTCTCTTCGTCTGAGCCAGATGTTTAGAGTAAGGTCCCTTCCTCTCAGCCACATGGTTGGATTAAGGTCCCTTCCTCTGAGCTAGATGGTTGGAGTAATGTCCCTTTCTCTAAGCCAGATGGTTGGAGTGAGATCCCTGTCTCTGAGCCAGATGGTTGGAGTAAGGTTCCTTCCTCTGAGCCAGATGATTGGAGTAAGGTCCCTTCCTCTGAGTCACATGGTTAGAGTAATGTCCCTTCCTCTGAGCCATATGGTTGAAATAAGGTCCCTTCCTGTGAGCCAGATGGTTGGAGTGCGATCTCTGTCTCTGAGCCAGATGGTTGGAGTGCGATCCCTGTTTCTGAGCCACATGGTTGGAGTAAGGTCTCTTCCTCTGAGCCACATGCTTGGAATAATGCCCCTTCCTCTGAGCCAGACTGTTCGAGTTAGATCCCTGTCTCTGTGCCAGGTGGCTGGAATCGGATCCCTTTCTCTGTGCCAGGTGGCTGGAGTAATGTCCCCTCCTCTGAGCCAGATGGTTGGAAAAATGTCCCTACCTCTGAGCCAGATGTTTAGAGTAAGGTCCCTTCTTCTGAGCCAGATGGTTGGAGTAAGGTCCCTTCCTCTGAGCCAAATGTTTGGAGTAAGGTCCCTTCCTCTGAGCCACATGGTTGGAGTAAGGTCCCTTTCTCTAAGCCAGATGGTTGGAGTGAGATCCCTGTCTCTGAGCCAGATGGTTGGAGTAAGGTTCCTTCCTCTGAGCCAGATGATTGGAATAAGGTCCCTTCCTCTGAGTCACATGGCTAGAGTAATATCCCTTCCTCTGAGCCATATGGTTGGAATAAGGTCTCTTCCTGTGAGCCAGATGGTTGGAGTGCGATCCCTGTCTCTGAGTCAGATGGTTGGAGTAAGGTCCCTTCCTCTGAGCCACATTGTTGAGGTAAGGTCTCTGGCTCTGAGCCAGATGGTTGGAGTAAGGTCCCTTGCTCTAAGCTACACGGTTGGAGTAAGGTCCCTTCCTCTGAGCCAGATGGTTTGATTGCGATCCATATCTCTGTGCCAGGTGGTTGGACTCAGATGCCTGTAACTGTGCCAGGTGGCTGGAGTGACATCCCTGCCTCTAAGCCACATGGTGTGAGTAAGGTCCCTTCCTCTTAGTCAGATGGTTGGAGTGAGATCCCTGTCTCTGTGCCAGGTGGCATGAGTGGGGTCCCTGTCTCTGTGCCAGGTTTCTGGAGTAATTTCCGTGATTGTCTTCTTGTTTAATGGTGTGAAGTCCTTGTCTCTATGCCAGGTGGCTGGAGTGATTCCTCTGCACCTGTTCTAGGTGGCTGAAATGAGGTCCCTATCTCTGTGCCAGGTGGCATGAGTGGGATCCCTGTCTCTGTGCCAGGTGGCTGGAGTAATTTCCGTGATTCTGTTCTAGGTGGCTGGAGTGAGGTCCTTGTATCTGTGTCAGGTGGCTGGAGTAATTTCCGTGATTCTCTTCTAGTTGGCTGGTGTGAAGTCCTTGTATCTATGCCAGGTGGCTGGAGTGATTCCTCTGCACCTGTTCTAGGTGGCTGGAGTGAGGTCCCTGTCTCTGTGCCAGGTAGCTGGAGTGAGGTCCCTTTCTCTGTGCCAGGTGGCTGGAGTAAGGTCTCTGTCTCTGTGCCAGATGGCTGGAGTGATTCCCCTGCACCTGTTGTATGTGGCTGGAGTAAGATCTCTGTCTCTGTGCCAGGTGGCTGGAGTAAGGTCTCTGTCTCTGTGCCAGGTGGCTGGAGTGATTCCCCTGACCTGTTCTAGGTGGCTGGAGTGAGGTCCTTGTCTCTGTGCCAGGTGGCTGGAGTAAGGTCTCTGTCTCTGTGCCAGGTGGCTGGAGTGATTTCCCTGTTTCTGTTTTAGGTGGCTGGATGAGGTCCCTGTCTCTGTGCCTAGTGGCTGGAGTGATTTTGCTGCTTATGTTCTAGGTCGTTGGAGTGAGGTCTCTTTCTCTATGCTAGATGGCTGGAGTAAGGTCCCTGTCTCTGTGCCAGGTGGCTGGAGTGATTTTTCTATAAATATTGATTGTATATCTTCCTCATATTGATCATTACGCACAAGCACTATAATAAATATTCATATCTTCCTTATATCAATCATGACTTACAAGCCTTATAATAAATAAATATATGTTTCTCATATTAATCACCACGTACTAGGAGGAAGTTAGAGATATTTGTTATAGTGATTGTTAAGTGATGATTTCTATGAGGAAGATGTAAATACTTAATATATTGATTGATAAGTGATGATTAATATGAGAAAGATATAAATATTTATTTTAATGATTGGTAAGTGAAGAAAAATATGAGGAAGATATAAATATATGTTATAATGATTAGTACGTGATGATTAATATATGAATGATATAAATACTTATTATAGTGATTGGTAAGTGATGATTAATATGAGGAAAATACTTAATGTTTTGACCATAGAAGGAAGAATTTTATGATCTGAGTAATGGTTAAGTTTTTGTTTAGTATAAGAGATACATTTTTAATTTTTATCATTCATTTTCTTTTTTTTTTTCAGCTAAAATTTATAAACTGGAAAAAAGTTAACATTTAATATTTTTTATTGTTAAAATTTCCTAAATTTTTATGCTTAAGTAAAAAATGTACAATTTTTATTTTGATCTGCAGAATTGACGAGTCAAAATGTCAAAACCTTCACGTCCTGCAGACTCTCAATAAACTAATGAATAGCTGAGGAGATCTCCACGTATTTTCTTCCGTGTCACAAGACAGCTGTATCTCTTCCGTATTTGCCAAGTCACTTTACGTCTCAATGAAGATAATGGGCCTCTGCGTGAAAACACATGCCTTGAACTCATCTATCCTAGGATGCCTTTCTGCAGATCGACAGATATCTTGGTGTCACCGGGTTGCTTGTTGTTCTCCTCAGCGGCCTTTCTGTACACTGCCGTTGCTGCTTTATACTTTGCTCTGTGTACAGCAAACTCACTGATGTCGCACACTTCGACGGAGGTGCAGCTATTCTGGCGTTGCTAAAATCACACACGTCATTCTCTTCATTTCCCAATGAGGTCATTGATATCTTCATCGCCTCGAAGACTCGATGGAATGATATTGGTGTCACGAATCATTGATTCCTCCAGTCTCCGGAACATGATGATGATATCAGCATGATAGAACTCTGATATTGGTGTCACGAATCATTGATTCCTCCAGTCTCCGGAACATGATGATGATATCAGCATGATAGAACTCTGATATTGGTATCACGAATCATTGATTCCTCCAGTCTCCGGAACATGATGTTGATATCAGCATGATAGAACTCTGATATTGGTATCACGAATCATTGATTCCTCCAGTCTCCGGAACATGATGATGATATCAGCATGATAGAACTCTGATATTGGTGTCACGAATCATTGATTCCTCCAGTCTCCGGAACATGATGTTGATATCAGCATGATAGAACTCTGATATTGGTATCACGAATCATTGATTCCTCCAGTCTCCGGAACATGATGTTGATATCAGCATGATAGAACTCTGATATTGGTGTCACGAATCATTGATTCCTCCAGTCTCCGGAACATGATGTTGATATCAGCATGATAGAACTCTGATATTGGTGTCTAGAATCATTGATTCCTCCAGTCTCCGGAACATGATGATGATGTCAGCATGATAGAACTCTGATATTGGTATCACAAATCATTGATTCCTCCAGTCTCCGGAACATGATGTTGATATCAGCATGATAGATTTCTGATATTGGTATGATGAATCATTGATTCCCCCAGTCTCCGGAACATGATGATGATATCAGCATGATAGAACTCTGATATTGGTATCACAAATCATTGATTCCTCCAGCCTCCGGAACATGATGGTAATACTGGGGAAACAGCTGCTCGTCTACTACAACTTGGCCCCTTTTCCCAAGTGTAAAAGTAAAACTCCAGCGCAGATAACATTGGTAAATACCTCCATGACTGCAGGTATATCATCCCCATGGACCTCAAAATTTTCGACTACCTATTTATTGAAGCCATCAATATTAATTGGCAGCAAACTGCGTCAGCAGATCTATTGAGAGGGGTGACATTATCCTTAGAGACCTATCCCTCCCTTTAAACATCTGTCTTGCTCTACCATCATCCTCCTTTATCCCACTTCCCACTTTACCCTCATAAGGTTCTTCAGAACCCAAGGAGCCTGCCGAGAGTCCTCGCCTAGATTCCATTGACCATGTTCCCTTCTCAATGATTGAAGTTATCCCTCTTTGGATCATCTTCAGTTAAATGCCTCCCTGAAGGTAAGTCCACTTCATGAGGTGGACCATAGCCCGCCCCTTGCCTGGTAATAATTCAAGGCATAGATATTTATTTCGGGCTAGATCCATTATCCAATCACGACCAAAACGGAAAAAAAACCTAAATTCTTTCTTATCCTATTTTTTTTTACCTGAAAAAGATTTTGTCAGAATCGAATAGGTCCAGCTTTTTATTAATGTTTTTCCCCTTGCCTTTCTTGTGACAAGATCCAGAATCTAGATCTAGATCTAACTTTGGAAACCTGGTACTAGAAAGTCGCTTCGCTGTCACCCTGGCGGAGCGTGTAATTACCGGCGGAGAATGGCACAGAAATCTAGTATTGGATGAAGTTATGGCGTTGCTTAAGTCAGTAGTAAAATAGACTAACATTTTCTTTCCGCTGCAAAGCAATACAGTTATTGTCCTCATCAGTTGAGCATCTACTACGCCTGGCAGTAGCTATGTTGTTATTGTAGATAAACATGAAGAAAATAAACAAAAATCTGACTACGTTGGCAAGTATTGCTACTAAAACAAAAAAAACCAACATTAAAATTATTATAATTGAAAAGGTTGCCTGTCTATACACCATTCCGTTTGGAAGTTTTGCTGCAAGTCAGTTAGACATTTAGGGCTGCTGAGTGCAACAGAAGGGATGTGACTGACTTACTTTTTTGACTTAGGGCCTTCCGCGTCTCAGTCGTCCGACGGGGGCGCTTCGGCAGCTTTTCGGATTCTCGTCGACAGTTCTCTCCATTGCTGTCTGTTCTGGGCGATGCATCTTAGGTGTTCGAGGTCTTCCCTAGTTGTGAGTTGTAATGTGTTTTCTTGTAGCCTTGATAGGTCTTTGTTGAGGACGACTGGTAGTGTTGTTAAAGGGCGTCCCCGAAACTTTTTTCCGTGTGTGGCGAAATAGCTGTTCATTGATTTATTAGCAGGTATTTCAATATTTCTTCTAAGTATGTGCCCGAAAAGGATCCACCTGTTCTCAAGTATATACATAGAAAGAGGGTGTTCCTCGCACTTGTTGTAAAGAGATGAATTTGTGATTTTAACGGGGTATTTGATGTTGAGAACTTTCCTCAGCTGTTTACGATGAAATGCATTTAATTTTTCTTCTTCAGATTTTGTCAGTGCCCAGGTGCCGCAGTTGTAGACAAGTATTGATTTTACGAGTGACCTGTATAATTTCAGCTTTGTCTTTCTTTTAATCTTATCTCCTTTGATCCAGACTTTTAGAATCTTTGTCAGTGCTGCATTGGATAGTCGTTTCCTCCTCTCGGCGTCTTCTTCGTCGCCTATGAGAGTTCCAAGTTTTTTTTGTATTTTTATACTCTGTTCCAGATCTTGACAACGTTGTAAACTCTGTCTTATCTACATTGACCAGTAGGTTGTATTTATGTAAGGTGTTTTGTACTTCTTTCGTATCGACGAAATTCAGACCTACGTCGTCAGCGTATGCAATCTCTGCAGGTAGAGTCTTTTCCAGTTCATTGGTCGGTCGTGGCAAGATGGTTCTTACTTGCTTGATATAATAGAACGCATAGTTGAAGAAGACGAGCTCTTAAGCGATACAGTCATTAACACTAGGATCAATGGTGCAACAAAGGAAAGACCTTTTGTGAGCAACATAGGCACCCCGCAAGGAGACAGTCTTAGCCCCGTATTGTTTTCAGTATATTTAGAGAATGCCCTGAAAGAAGTAAGAAAGGGATGTGAAGACTGGGAAAAATTGTAAGTAGACTGGCTCAGTGGTTAAAAAACCAGAATCAACAGTTAATTGTGAACAATTAGAGAGAGAGAGAGAGAGAGAGAGAGAGAGAGAGAGAGAGAGAGAGAGAGAGAGAGAGAGAGAGAGAGAGAGAGAGAGAGAGAGAGAGAGAGAGAGAGAGAGAGAGAGAGAGAGAGAGAGAGAGAGGTACTGGTTCATAGAGAGGAAACTAGTTTTTAGGTGGAAGTATTTTTCAAGAATCCCTCTTGTCGCTGCACTTTTAACCATGTGTGACCGTACTTTTTTTTATAGCTTTGTTCCATCCATCAAGTAATTTTTTTGTATCTTTTCCTCAATTTTCTGTTCTCAGGCTGTCTATATTTCTGCATAAGTTCTGGAAGAGAAATTCTCTATTGGATTTTTCCAATGGCCACTGATCAAAGTTTAACATTCCGGTTAAGTTATGATCAGCCTCCATGATTGCTGCACAATCAAGAGTATGGCAACCAATAGATTTTTTGTTTCTCTTTGCTTTAGATAAATAAACTTGATTACTCTGTCTGCTAGGTCTGGATTTAGAGTTTATTTCAATCCAGACATGTCCGTGTAAAACAGACCGAGCCCAGCCCCACGGCTATTTTAAAGGATTATGAGGAATATCGCATCCTAAATCAGGGTCGAATATTCATAATGCTATGTTTAGGCTTTGCTAACCCGGCAAGCCGTCTTGCTGGACCCGCCAACAACTGGTAGGATTTGGAGCAAAACCACAACCATAATTAGTGTTTTTGTATATTTAGAAGAAGAAGAAAAGGAAACCATGAACGGCCCAAGTGAAGAGGGTGAGTAGGAGTACAGTCTCCACAACCAGACAGATAAGGATGAGAGAGAGCGGGGGGGGGGGAGTGGTAAAAGAAAGAGAGGAGTGAGCGGGGGGGGGGAGTGGTAACAGAAAGAGAGGAGTGAGCGGGGTGGGGGGGGAGTGGTAAAAGAAAGAGAGGAGTGAGCACATGGAATATGGTAAGAATAATAAGGAAATGGGTGGGCAACGGAGTAAAGCTCACTCGATAAGAGGAAGAGAAGGAAGAGGAGGAGGAGGAGGAGTAAACTCACTACGAGAGGAAAAAAAAGGTGGATGAAGAGGAGAAGGAGAATAGATATGGATGCATGCCTTATGCGGAGCAACAATATGTACGGTGAGGGTTAGAAAGGGGAAGAAAGATTGTGGGGCTTGATTATGGATGTGAAGCAAATACAAAGAAATAGATGAAAAAAGGGGCGGTTGGAAAAGGGTGGGTGGAGGGGGGGGGGGTTGAACGAAGAAAAATAGGGACATTGAAAAGAGAGATTTAAGTTTTGCTTGAAAAGTAATAATTATGATCTTCCCATTGGCATAATAGTAAGAGGCATATAACTTCTTTAACCGCATCTGCCATACAAAATAGGTCACAAACGATGTGACAAGTTGTTGACGTGTAGCCGATGGCCCCTCCCCTGCCCCCGTCAGAAAAAAAAATAAAGATGCACACTTATTGTGAAAGCGTTTTTCCTCATTGTACTAACTCGATGGGAAGGGAAAAAATTATTTTTTCAAAAACGAGTTCTATAATCTTCAAATCCATGAATAATTTTCTTGTTTTGTTTGTAAGTGATAGTTTAGATTAAGAGCCACTCTCGAAAAGTTCAAGGGTAAAGTCTGGATATAGATCTGGATTTACAAATAGGCAGCAGCCTTGGAGACGAGCAAAAAAAATAAATAAAAAACAAACAAAAAAACAAAACAAAACAAAAACCGAGGAGCTAGCTGTGGTGGAGAGGACCGACACGAGGGGAAGATAAGAAAAGGAAATTAATAGAAAAAAAGTGGAAAAAGCAAGGAAGATTATGGAAGAAGAAAAAAGGGGAAACAAAATTAGGAAGTTAGGAAATACACTTTACCATAATCCTATCTGAGGATTATTTTTTCACCCGCCCTCTCGGATAGTGAACTTTTTTTCCATTTTTCGAGCCATAGCAGTACAGTGTGTGTCAGGTGTGTTGCGACTAATTGGTTTTAGGTTTGCAGGTGATGGCTGAGGACATTTGCAACGCTTTGAGAATATCCTTAGGTTCTGTTTAAGAGAGGAGACTGTGCATCGATTGCTCTATTATTCCCTCTACACTGAACTGCTTGGACCATCTACCCTTCTACGATATATTTCTGTATAGAGAAAAGCGAGCTGGGGTTAAGGAGAAAAGTGAAATAGAAAAAAAAAGTGTGTGTGTGTGTGGAGGGGAGAGAGAGAGAGAGGAGGGCGGAAAGAAAGGAAAGACGGCAAGGAAGAATACTGTACACAACAGTTCTGTATATTTGAGCAAAATGGCTTTTTCTTTTCATTAATGTGTAGGCAATTGCTTTTTTTTTCAGGCTATGTTTACTTCTTAAATATAAAACTACATAGAAACAATTCTCTTACTTTTTGCTGTAAACAATTTATATTCATCACAAAACCATATTTTTTTAAAAGGCGCACATTATTTATATCCTGAAGGTTTAAAGAGTACGGAACAATGATACATTTATATTAATTTATATTATTCTCATATATGTTGTCAAGAAGACATTCTTTCTGTTT
>JAWDGP010002568.1:0-29127 GCA_033675545.1 Elysia crispata
AATGTACTTGTTGTTATTGTATTTGTAGTTGTACTTACTGTTGCAGTTGTAGTTGTACTTTGTACTTGTTGTAGTTGTAGTTGTACTTGTACTTGTTGTAGTTGTAGTTATGAACCCTTACTTGTACTTGTTGTGAGTTGTAGTTGTAGTTGTACGTGTTGTAGTTGTAAAGTTGTAGTTGTACTTTGTTGTGAGTTGGAGTTGTACTTGTTGTGCTTGAGTTGTACTTGTACTCTGTTTTAATTATTGTAGTTTGTAGTTTGTGGTTATACTTGTTGTAGTTGTATATGTTGTAGTTGTTGTAGTTGTAGTTGTAGTTGTAGTTGTAGTTGTAAGTGTAGTTGTTGTTTTTGTAGTTGTAGTTGTAGTTTTAGGTGTTGTAGTTGTAGTTGTAGTTGTAGTTGTTTTACTTGTAGTTGTAGTTGTTGTAGTTGTAGTTGTAGTTGTTGTAGTTGTAGTTGTAGTTGTAGTTGTTGTAGTTGTAGTTTTAATTGTAGTAGTTGTAGTTGTAGTTGTAGTTGTTGTAGTTGTAGTTGTAGTTGTAGTTGTTCTAGTTGTAGTTGTAGTTGTAGTTGTTGTATGATTGTAGTTGTAGTTGTAGTTTTTGTAGTTTTAGTTGTAGTTATTGTAGTTGTAGTTGTACTAGTACTTTTTGTAGTTGTAGTTGTAGTTGTTGTAGTTGTAGTTGTAGTTGTAGTTGTTGTAGTTGTAGTTATAGTTGTAGTTGTTGTAGTTGTAGTTGTTGTAGTTGTTGTAGTTGTAGTTGTTTTTGTTGTTGTAGTTGTAGTTGTTGTAGTTGTTGTAGTTGTTGTTGTTTTAGTTGTTGTAGTTGTAGTTGTTGTACTTCTAGTTGTAGTTGTAGTTGTTGTAGTTGTAGTTGTAGTTGTAGTAGTTGCAGTTGTAGTTGTAGTTGTAGATGTAATTTGTAGTAATTGTTGTTGTAGTTTTAGTAGTTGTAGTTTTATTTTTAGTTGTAAATGGAGTTATAAATGTAGTTGTAGTAGTTGTAGTTGTAGTTGTAGTAGTTATAGTTGTAGTTGTAGTTGTTGATGTAATTTTAGTTGTAGTTGTACATGTTATAGTTGTAGTTACCTTGGTGTAGTTGTAGTTGTAGTTTGTAGTTGTAGTTGTTGTAGTTGTAGTTCTGGTTGTAGTTGTTGTAGTTGTAGTTGTAGTTGTAGTTGTTGTAGTTGTAGTTGTTGTTGTTGTAGTTTGTAGTTGTAGATTTCAGTTGTAGTTGTAGTTGTAGTTGTTGTTTGTAGTTGTAGTTGTGAATTTGTATTTGTTGTAGTTGTTGTTGTAGTTGTTGTTGTTGTAGTTGTTGTAGTTGTAGTTGTTGTAGTTGTTGTAGTTGTAGTTGTTGTAGTTGTAGTTGTAGTTGTAGTTGTTGTAGTTGTAGTTGTAGTTGTAGTTGTTCTAGGTGTAGTTGTAGTTGTAGTTGTTGTAGTTGTAGTTGAAGTTCTTGTAGTTGTAGTTGTAGTTGTAGTTGTTGTAGTTGTAGTTGTAGTTGTAGTTGTTGTAGTTGTAGTTGTAGTTGTAGTTGTTGTAGTTGTAGTTGTAGTTGTAGTTGATTTAGTTGTAGTTGTAGTTGTAGTTGAAGTTGTTGTAGTTGTAGTTGTAGTTGTAGTTGTTGTAGTTGTAGTTGTAGTTGTAGTTGCAGTTGTAGTTGTAGTTGTTGTAGTTGTTGTTGTAGTTGTTGTAGGTGTAGTTGTTGTTGTAGTTGTTGTAGTTGTTGTTTTAGATGTAGTTGTTAGAGTTGTTGTTGTAGTTGTTGTAGTTGTAGTTGTAGTTGTTGTAGTTGTAGTTGTAGTTGTTGTAGTTGTAGTTGTAGTTGTTGTAGTTGTAGATGTAGTTGTTGTAGTTGTAGTTGTAGTTGTAGTTGTAGTTGTAGTTGAAGTTGTTGTAGTTGTAGTTGTAGTTGTAGTTGTTGTAGTTGTAGTTGTAGATGTTGTAATTGTAGTTGTAGTTGTATTTGTAGTTGTTTAACTTGTAGTTGTAGTTGTTGTAGTTGTAGTTGTAGTTTTTGTAGTTGTAGTTGTAGTTGTAGTTGTTGTAGTTGTAGTTGTAGTTGTAGTTGTAGTTTTAGTTGTAGTTTTAGTTTGTAGTTGTTGTAAGTTCTAGTTATTTTATTAGTTGTTAGTTGTAGTTGTTTTGGTTGTAGTTGTAGTTGTAGTTGTTGTAGTTGTAGTTGTAGTTGTTGTTGTTGTAGTTGTTATGATTGTAGTTGTTGTAGTTCTAGTTGTCGTTGTAGTTGTTGTAGTTGTAGTTTTCGTTCTTGTAGTTGTAGTTGTAGTTGTAGTTGTTGTAGTTGTAGTTATAGTTGTAGTTGTTGTAGTTGTAGTTATAGTTGTAGTTTTTGTAGTTGTAGTTGTAGTTGTAGTTGTTGTAGTTGTAGTTGTAGTTATAGTTGTTATAGTTTTAGTTGTAGTTGTAAATGTTGTAGTTGTAGTTGTAGTTGTAGTTGTAGTTGTAGTTGTAGTTGTAAATGTTATAGTTGTAGTTGTAGTTGTAGTTGTTGTAGTTGTAGTTGTAGTTGTAGTTGTTGTAGTTGTACTTGTAGTTGTAGTTGTTGTAGTTGTAGTTGTAGTTGTAGTTGTTGTAGTTGTAGTTGTAGTTGTAGTTGTTGTAGTTGTAGTTGTAGTTGTAGTTGTAGTTGTTGTAGTTCTAGTTGTAGTTGTAGTTGTTGTAGTTGTAGTTGTAGTTGTAGTTGTTGTAGTTGTAGTTGTAGTAGTTGTAGTTTTAGTTGAAGTTGTTGTAGTTTTAGTTGTAGTTGTAGTTGTTGTAGTTGTAGTTGTAGTTGTAGTTGTTGTAGTTATGATTGTAGATGTTGTAATTATCGTAGTTGTAGTTGTAGTTGATTGTAGTTGTAGTTGTTTTACTTGTAGTTGTAGTTGTTGTAGTTGTAGTTGTAGTTTTATTGTAGTTGTAGTTGTAGTTGTAGTTGTTGTAGTTGTAGTTGTAGTTGTAGTTGTTGTAGTTGTAGTTATAGTTGTAGTTGTTGTAGTTGTAGTTGTTGTAGTTGTTGTAGTTGTAGTTGTTTTGGTTGTTGTAGTTGTAGTTGTTGTAGTTGTTGTAGTTGTTGTTGTTGTAGTTGTTGTAGTTGTAGTTGTTGTACTTCTAGTTGTAGTTGTAGTTGTTGTAGTTGTAGTTATAGTTGTAGTTGTTGTAGTTGTAGTTGTAGTTGTAGTTGTTCTAGGTGTAGTTGTAGTTGTAGTTGTTGTAAATGTAGTTGAAGTTCTTGTAGTTTTAGTTGTAGTTGTAGTTGTTGTAGTTGTAGTTGTAGTTGTTGTAGTTGTAGTTGTAGTTGTAGTTGTTGTTGTTGTAGTTGTAGTTGTAGATGTTGTAGTTGTAGTTGTAGTTTTAGTTGTTGTAGTTGTAGTTGTAGTTGTAGTTGTTTTACTTGTAGTTGTAGTTGTTGTAGTTGTAGTTGTTGTAGTTGTAGTTGTAGTTGTAGTTGTTGTAGTTGTAGTTGTAGTTGTAGTTGTAGTTGTAGTTGTTGTAGTTGTAGTTGTAGTTGTAGTTGTTGTAGTTGTAGTTGTAGTTGTTGTAGTTGTAGTTGTAGTTGTAGTTGTTGTAGTTGTAGTTGTAGTTGTATTTGTTGTAGTTGTAGTTGTAGTTGTAGTTGTAGTTGTAGTTGTAGTTGTTGTAGTTGTAGTTGTAGTTGTAGTTGTTGTAGTTGTAGTTGTAGTTGTAGTTGTAGTTGTAGTTGTAGTTGTTGTAGTTGTAGTTGTAGTTGTAGTTGTTGTAGTTGTAGTTGTAGTTGTAGTTGTAGTTGTAGTTGTAGTTGTAGTTGTAGTTGTTGTAGTTGTAGTTGTAGTTGTAGTTGTAGTTGTTGTAGTTGTAGTTGTAGTTGTTGTAGTTGTAGTTGTAGTTGTAGTTGTAGTTGTAGTTGTAGTTGTAGTTGTAGTTGTTGTAGTTGTAGTTGTAGTTGTAGTTGTTGTAGTTGTAGTTGTAGTTGCAGTTGTTGTAGTTGTAGTTGTTGTTGTTGTAGTTGTAGTTGTAGTTGTTGTGGTTGTAGTTGTAGTTGTAGTTGTTGTAGTTGTAGTTGTAGTTGTAGTTGTTGTAGTTGTAGTTGTAGTTGTAGTTGTAGTTGTTGTAGTTGTAGTTGTAGTTGTAGTTATAGTTGTTGTAGTTGTAGTTGTTGTAGTTTTAGTTGTAGTTGTAGTTGTTGTAGTTGTAGTTGTTGTTGTTGTAGTTGTTGTAGTTGCATTGTGGCAGTTGTTGTAGTTTTAGTTGTTGTAGTTGTAGTTGTAGTTGTAGTTGTAGTTGTTGTAGTTGTAGTTGTAGTTGTTGTGGTTGTAGTTGTAGTTGTAGTTGTTATAGTTCTAGTTGTAGTTGTAGTTGTTGTAGTTGTAGTTGTAGTTTTACTTGTTGTAGTTGTAGTTGTTGTTGTAGTTGTTGTAGTTGTAGTTGTAGTTGTAGTTGTTGTAGTTGTAGTTGTAGTTGTAGTTGTTGTAGTTGTAGTTGTAGATGTAGTTGTAGTTGTATTTATAGTTGTTCTAGTTGTAGTTGTACTTGTTGTAGTTGTAATTGTAGTTGAAGTTTTACTTGTTGTGTGTTTTAGTTGTTGTTGTAGTTGTTGTAGTTGTAGTTGTAGTTGTAGTTGTAGTTGTTGTAGTTGTAGTTGTAGTTGTAGTTGTTGTAGTTGTAGTTGTAGTTGTAGTTGTTGTGGTTGTAGTTGTAGTTGTAGTTGTAGTTGTAGTTGTAGTTGTAGTTGTAGTTGTAGTTGTTGTAGTTCTAGTTGTAGTTGTAGTTGTTGTAGTTGTAGTTGTTGTAGTTGTTGTAGTTGTAGTTGTAGTTGTAGTTGTTGTAGTTGTAGTTGTAGTTGTAGTTGTAGTTGTTGTAGTTGTAGTTGTAGTTGTAGTTTTAGTTGTTGTAGTTGTAGTTGTAGTTGTAGTTGTAGTTTAAGTTGTATTTGTAGTTTTTGTAGTTGTAGTTGTAGTTGTAGTTGTTGTATTGTAGCTGTAGTTGTAGTTGTTGTAGTTGTAGTTGTAGTTGTTGTAGTTGTAATTGTAGTTGTAGTTGTTGTAGTTGTAGTTGTAGTTGTTGAAGTTGTAGTTGTAGTTGTTGTAGTTGTAGTTGTAGTTGTAGTTGTTGTAGTTGTAGTTGTAGTTGTAGTTGTTGTAGTTGTAGTTGTAGTTGTTGTTGTTGTTGTAGTTGTAGTTGTAGTTGTAGTTGTTGTAAATGTAGTTGTAGTTGTTGTAGTTGTAGTTGTAGTTGTTGTAGTTGTAGTTGTAGTTGTAGTTGTAGTTGTTGTAAGTGTAGTTGTAGTTGTAGTTGTTGTGTGGTTGTAGTTGTAGTTGTAGTGGTAGTTATAGTTCTAGTTGTAGTTGTAGTTGTAGTTGAAGTTTTAGGTGTAATAGTTGTAGTTGTAACTGTAGTTGCAGTTGTTATAATTGTAGTTGAAGTTGTAGTAGTTGCAGTAGTAGTTTTCAATGTAGTTGTAGTTTTAGTTGTAGTTGTAGTTTAAGTAATAGTTGTAGTTGTTGTAGTACTAATTTTAGTTGTAGTTGTAGTACTTGTAGCTGTTGTTGTAGTTGTAGTTGTTGTAGTTGTAGTTGTAGTTGTAGTTATAGTTGTTGTAGTTTTAGTTGTTGTGGTTGTAGTTGTAGTTCTAGTTGTAGTTGTTGTAGTTGTAGTTGTAGTTGTAGTACTTGTAGCTGTTGTTGTAGTTGTAGTTTTAGTTGAAGTTGTAGTAGTTGTGAAAGTTGTAGTTTTAGTTGTTGTAGTTGTGGTTGTAGTTGTTGTGGTTGTAGTTGTAGTTGTAGTTGTTATAGTTCTAGTTGTAGTTGTAGAGTTTGTAGTTGTAGTTGTAGTTTTACTTGTTGTAGTTGTAGTTGTTGTAGTTATAGTTGTAGTTGTTGTAGTTGTAGTTGTAGTTGTTGTAGTTGTAGTTGTAGTTGTAGTTGTTCTGGTTGTAGTTGTAGTTGTAGTTTTTGTAGTTCTAGTTGTAGTTGTACTTGTTGTGTAGGTGTAGTTGAAGTTTTACTTGTTGTTTAGTTGTAGTTGTAGTTGTAGTTGTTGTAGTTGTAGTTGTAGTTGTAGTTGTTGTAGTTGTAGTTGTAGTTGTTGTAGTTGTAGTTGTAGTTGTTGTAGTTGTAGTTGTAGTTGTAGTTGTTGTAGTTGTAGTTTTAGTTGTAGTTGTAGTTGTTGTAGTTGTAGTTGTAGTTGTAGTTGTTGTAGTTCTAGTTGTAGTTGTAGTTGTTGTAGTTGTAGTTGTAGTTGTAGTTGTTGTAGTTGTAGTTGTAGTTGTAGTTGTTGTAGTTGTAGTTGTAGTTGTAGTTGTTGTAGTTGTAGTTGTAGTTGTTGTATTTGTAGTAGTTGTAGTTGTTGTAATTGTAGTAGTTGTAGTTGTTGTAGTTCTAGTTGTAGTTGTAGTTGTAGTTGTTGTAATGTAGTTGTAAATGTAGTTGTTGTAGTTGTAGTTATAGTTGTAGTTGTAGTAGTTGTAGTTGTAGTTGTAGTTGTTTTAGTTGTAGTTGTAGTTGTAGTTGTAGTTGTAGTTGTAGTTGTTGTAGTTGTAGTTGTAGTTGTAGTTGTAGTTATAGTTCTAGTTGTAGTTGTGCTTGTTGTAGGTGTAGTTGAAGTTTTTACTTGTTGTGTGTTGTAGTTATAGTTGTTGTAGTTGTTGTAGTTGTAGTTGTAGTTGTAATTATAGTTGAAGTTGTTGTAGATGTAGTTGTAGTTGTAGTTGTTGTAGTTGTAGTTGTAGTTGTAGTTGTTGTGGTTGTAGTTGTAGTTGTAGTTGTTGTTTTTGTAGTTGTAGTTGTAGTTGTTGTAGTTCTAGTTGCAGTTGTTGTTGTTGTAGTTGTAATTTTCGTTGTTGTAGTTGTAGTTATAGTTGTGCTGTAGTTGTAGTTGTAGTTGTAGTTGTAATTGTAGTTGTTTGCTTTGTAGTTGTAGTTGTAGTTGTTGTAATTCTAGTTGTAGTTGTTGTAGTTGTAGGTGTAGTTGTAGTTTATTTGTAGTTGTAGTTGTAGTTGTAGTTGTTGTATTTGTAGTTTGTAGGTTGTAGTTGTAGTTGTTGTAGTTGTAGTTGTTGTAGTTGTAGTTGTCATGTTGTAGTTGTAGTTGTAGGTTGCCAGTTCTTGCTAGTTTTAGTTGTAGTTGTAGTTGTAGTTGTTGTAGTTGTAGTTGTAGTTGTAGTTGTTGTAGTTGTAGTTGTAGTTGTAGTAGTTGTAGTTGTTGCCAGTGCTGTTGTTGGCAATTTTTTTGGTTATTGCGAATTTAGTTGTAGTTGTAGTTGTAGTTGTAGCTTGGTATGATTGCTAGTTATTGTAGTTGTAGTTGTAGTTGTAGTTGTTGTAGTTGTAAATGTAGTTGTTGTATTTGTAGTTGTAGTTGTAGTTGTTGTAGTTGTAGTTTTAGTTGTAGTTGTAGTTGTTTTAGTTGTAGTTATAGTTGTAGTATTTGTAGTTGTAGTTGTAGTTGTAGTTGTTGTAGTTGTTGTAATTGTAGTTGTAGTTGTAGTTGTAGTTGTTGTAGTTGTAGTTGTAGTTGTTGTAGTTGTAGTTGTAGTTGTAGTTGTTATAGTTGTAGTTGTTGCAGTTCTAGTTGTAGTTGTAGTTGTTGTAGTTGTAGTTGTAGTTGTAGTTGTTGTAGTTGTAGTTGTAGTTGTTGTAGTTGTAGTTGTAGTTGTAGTTATAGTTGTTGTAGTTGTAGTTGTTCTGGTTGTGTTGTAGTTGTAGTTGTTGTAGTTGTAGTTGTAGTTGTTGTAGTTGTAGTTGTAGTTGTAGTTGTTGTAGTTGTAGTTGTAGTTTTAGTTGTTGTAGTTGTAGTTGTAGTTGAGGTAGTTGTAGTTGTAGTTGTAGTTGTTGTAGTTGTAGTTGTTGTAGTGGTTGTAGTTGTAGCTTTTGTAGTTGTAGTTGTTGTAAATGTAGTTGTAGTGGTAGTTGTTGTAGTTGTAGTTGTAGTTGTTTTAGTTGTAGTTGTAGTTGTTGTAGTTGTAGTTGTAGTTATAGTTCTTGTAGTTGTAGTTGTAGTTGTTGTAGTTGTAGTTGTAGTTGTTGTAGTTGTAGTTGTAGTTGTAGTTGTTGTAGTTGTTGTAGTTGTAGTTGTAGTTGTAGTTGTTGTAGTTGTAGTTGTAGTTGTAGTTGTTGTAGTTGTAGTTGTAGTTGTAGTTGTTGTAGTTGTAGTTGCAGTTGTAAATGTAGTTGTAGTTAGAGTTGTATTTGTTGTAGTTGTAGTTGTAGTTGTAGTTGTTGTAGTTGTAGTTGTAGTTGTAGTTGTTGTAGTTGTAGTTGTAGTTGTTGTAGTTGTAGTTGTAGTTGTAGTTGTTGTAGTTGTAGTTGTAGTTGTAGTTGTTGTAGTTGTAGTTGTAGTTGTAGTTGTTATAGTTGTAGTTGTATTTCTTGTAGTTGTAGTAGTTGTAGTTGTAGTTGTTGTAGTTATAGTTGTAGTTGTAGTTGTTGTAGTTGTAGATGTAGTTGCAGTTCTAGTTGTATTTGTAGTTGTAGTTGTTGTAGTTGTAGTTGTAGTTGTAGTTGTAGTTGTTGTAGTTGTAGTTGAAGTTGTTGTAGTTGTAGTTGTAGTTGTTGTTGTTGTAGTTGTAGTTGTAGTTGTAGTTGTAGTTGTTCTGGTTGTAGTTGTTCTGGTTGTAGTTGTAGTTGTAGTTGTTCTAGTTGTAGTTGAAGCTGTTGTAGTTGTAGTCGTAGTTGTAGTTGTTGTAGTTGTAGTTGTAGTTGTAGTTGTTGTAGTTGTAGTTGTAGTTGTAGTTGTAGTAGTTGTAGTTGTTTTAGTTGTAGTTGTAGTTGTAGTAGTTGTAGTTGTAGTTGTAGTTGTAGTTGTTTTGAAAAGAAGAAAGTTTGTTGTTGTTGTTGTTGTTGTTGTTGTAGTTGTTTTAGTTGTATATGTAGTTGTTGTAGTTGTAGTTGTAGTTGTAGCTGTTGTAGTTGGAGTTGTAGTTGTGAGTTCTAGCTGTTGTAGTTGTAGTTGTTGTAATTGTAGTTGTATTTGTAGTTGTTGTAGATGTAGTTGTAGTTGTAGTTGTAGTTGTTGTAGTTGTAGTTGTAGTTGTAGTTGTTATAGCTGAAGTTGTTGCAGTTCTAGTTGTAGTTGTAGTTGTTGTAGTTGTAGTTGTAGTTGTAGTTGTTGTAGTTGTAGTTGTAGTTGTTGTAGTTCTAGTTGTAGTTATTGTAGTTGTAGTTTTAGTTGTAGTTGTAGTTGTAGTTGTTGTAGTTGTAGTTGTAGTTGTTGTAGTTGTAGTTGTAGTTGTTGTAGTTGTAGTTGTAGTTGTAGTTGTTGTAGTTGTAGTTGTAGTTGTAGTTGTTGTAGGTGTTGTAGTGGTAGTTGTAGTTGTAGTTATTGTAGATGTAGTTGTAGTTTTAGTTGTAGTTGTTGTTGTTGTAGTTGTAGTTTTTGTTGTTGTAGTTGTAGTTGTAGTTGTTGTAGTTGCAGTTGTAGTTGTAGTTGTTGTAGTTGTAGTTGTAGTTGTAGTTGTTGTAGTTGTAGTTGTAGTTGTTGTAGTTGTAGTTGTAGTTGTAGTTGTTGTAGTTGTAGTTGTAGTTGTTGTAGTTGTAGTTGTAGTTGTAGTTGTAGTTGTTGTAGTTGTAGTTGTAGTTGTAGTTGTAGTTGTAGTTGTAGTTGTAGTTGTAGTTGTAGTTGTAGTTGTTGTAGTTGTAGTTGTAGTTGTAGTTGTAGTTGTAGTTGTAGTTGTAGTTGTTGTAGTTGTAGTTGTAGTTGTAGTTGTTGTAGTTGTAGTTGTAGTTATTGTAGTTGTAGTTGTTGTAGTTGTTGTAGTTGTAGTTGTAGTTATAGTTGTTGTAGTTGTAGTTGTAGTTGTAGTTGTAGTTGTAGTTGTAGTTGTAGTTGTTGTAGTTGTAGTTGTAGTTGTAGTTGTTGTAGTTGTAGTTGTAGTTGTTGTAGTTGTAGTTGTAGTTGTAGTTGTAGTTATTGTAGTTGTAGTTGTAGTTGTTGTAGTTGTAGTTGTAGTTGTAGTTGTTGTAGTTGTAGTTGTAGTTGTAGTTGTTGTAGTTGTAGTTGTTGTAGTTGTAGTTGTAGTTGTTGTAGTTGTAGTTGTAGTTGTAGTTGTTGTAGTTGTAGTTGTAGTTGTAGTTGTAGTTGTTGTAGTTGTAGTTGTAGTTGTAGTTGTATGTGTAGTTGTAGTTGTAGTTGTTGTAGTTGTAGTTGTAGTTGTTGTAGTTGTAGTTGTAGTTGTAGTTGTTTTAGTTTTAGTTGTAGTTGTAGTTGTTGTAGTTGTAATAGTTGTAGTTGCTGTAGTTGTAGTTGTTGCAGTTGTAGTTGTAGTTATTGTAATTATAGTTGTAGTTGCAGTTCTAGTTAAAGTAGTTGCAGTTCTAGTTGTAGTAGTTCTAGTTGTAGTTGTAGCTGTAGCTGTAGTTTTAGTTTTAGTAGTTGTAGTTGTAGTTGTTGCTGTACTTTGTGTAGTTGTAGTTGTAGTTGTAGTTGTAGTTGTAGTTGCTCTTGTTGTAGTTGTAGTTGTTGTGAAGTTGTAGTTGTAGTTTTAGTTGTTGTTTAAATAGTTGTAGTTTTAGTTGTTGTTTTAATAGTTGTAGTGTAGTTGTAGTAGTTATAGTTGTAGTTGTAGATGTAGTTAAGTTAGTTGTAGTTGAAGTAGTTGTAGTTGTAGTTGTAGTTGTTGTAGTTGTGGTTGTAGTTGTTGTAGTTGTAGTTGTAGTGGTAGGTGTTGTAGTTATAGTTGTAGTTGTAGTTGTAGGTGTTGTAGTTGTTGTAAATGTAGGTGTTGTAGTTGTAGTTGTAGTTCTAGTTGTTTTAGTTTTAGTTGTAGTTGTAGTTGTTGTAGTTGAAGTTGTAGTTGTAATTGTTGTGGTTGCAGTTGCATTTGTGGTTGTTGTAGTTGTAGTTGTAGTTGTTTTAGATGTAGTTGTAGTTGTAGAAGTTGTAGTTGTTGTAGTTGTAGTATTTGTATTTGTACTTGTAGTTGTAGTTGTTGTAGTTGTAGTTGTAGTTTTTGTTAATGTAGTTGTAGTTGTTGTAGTTGTAGTTTTAGATGTAGTTGTAGTTGTAGTTGTTGTAGTTGTAGTTGCAGTTGTTGTAGTTGTATTTGTATTTGTTGTAGTTTTAGTTGTAGTTGTTGTAGTTGTAGTTATAGTTGTAGTTGTTGTAGTTGTAGTTGCTGTAGTTGTAGTTGTAGTTGTTGTAGTTGTAGTTGTAGTTGTAGTTGTTGTAGTTGTAGTTTTAGTTGTTGTATTTGTAGTTGCAGTTGTAGTTGTAGTTGTTGTAGTTATTTGTAGTTGTATTCGTAGTTGTAGTTGTTGTAGTTGTAGTTGTAGTTGTAGTTGTTGTAGTTGGAGTTGTAGTTGTAGTTGTAGTTGTAGTTGTAGTTGTAGTTGTTGTAGTTGTAGTTGTAGTTGTAGTTGTTGTAGTTGTAGTTGTAGTTGTTGTAGTTGTAGTTGTAATTGTAGTTGTAGTTGTTGTTGTAGTTGTAGTTGTAGTTGTTGTAGTTGTAGTTGTAGTTGTAGTTGTTGTAGTTGTAGTTGTAGTTGTAGTTGTTGTTGTTGTAGTTGTAGTTGAAGTTGTTGTAAATGTTCTAGTTGTAGTTGTAGTTCTGTTGTAGTTGCTTAGTTGTAGTTGTAGTTGTAGTGTGTTGTAGTTGTAGTTGTAGTTGTTGTAGTTGTAGTTGTAGTTGTAGTTGTTGTAGTTGTAGTTGTAGTTGTAGCCTTAGTTGTAGTTGTAGTTGTTGTAGTTTGGTAGTTGTGAATTTGTTGTAGTTGTAGTTGTAGTTGTTGTAGTTGTAGTTGTAGTTGTAGTTGTTGCAGTTGTAGTTGTAGTTGTAGTTGTTGTAGTTGTAGTTGTAGTTGTAGTTGTAGTTGTTGTAGTTGTAGTTGTAGTTGTAGTTACTATAGTTGTAGTTGTAGTTGTAGTTGTTGTAGTTGTAGATGTAGTTGTAGTTGTAGTTGTAGTTGTAGTTGTACTTGTTGTTGTAATTGTAGTTGTAGTTGTTGTAGTTGTAGTTGTAGTTTTAGTTATTGTAGTTGTAGTTGTAGTTGTAGTTGTAGTAGTTGTGGTTGTTGTAGTTCTAGTAATTGTAGTTGTTGTAGTTGTAGTTCTAATTGTAGTTGTTGTAGTTGTAGTTGTACTTGTAGTTGTAGTTGTAGTTGTAGTTGTAGTTGTAGTTGTTGTAGATGTAGTTGTAGTTTTAGTTGTAGTTGTAGTTGTAGTTGTTGTAGTTGAAGTAGTTGTAGTTGTTGTAGTTCTAGTAGTTGTTGTAGTTGTAGTTGTTGTTGTTGTAGTTGTAGTTGTAATTGTATTTGTTGTAGTTGTAGTTGTAGTTGTAGTTGTTGTAATTGTAGTTGTAGTTGTTGTAATTGTAGTTGTAGTTGTAGTTGTTGTGGTTGTAGTTGTAGTTGTAGTTGTTATAGTTCTAGTTGTAGTTGTACTTGTTGTAGGTGTAGTTGTAGTTTTACTTGTTGTAGTTGTAGTTGTTGTTGTAGTTGTTGTAGTTGTAGTTGTAGTTGTAGTTGTAGTTGTTGTAGTTGTAGTTGTAGTTGTAGTTGTTGTAGTTGTAGTTGTAGTTGTAGTTGTTGTGGTTGTAGTTGTAGTTGTAGTTGTAGTTGTTGTAGTTGTAGTTGTAGTTGTAGTTGTTGTAGTTGTAGTTGTAGTTGTAGTTGTTGTAGTTGTAGTTGTTGTAGTTGTAGTTGTAGTTGTAGTTGTTGTAGTTTTAGTTGTAGTTGTAGTTGTAGTTGTAGTTGTAGTTGTAGTTGTAGTTGTTGTAGTTGTAGTTGTAGTTGTTGTAGTTGTAGTTGTTGTAGTTGTTGTAGTTGTAGTTGTAGTTGTAGTTGTAGTTGTTGTAGTTGTAGTTGTAGTTGTTGTAGTTGTAGTTGTAGTTGTAGTTGTTGTAGTTGTAGTTGTAGTTGTAGTTGTAGTTGTTGTAGTTGTAGTTGTAGTTGTTGTAGTTGTAGTTGTAGTTGTAGTTGTTGTAGTTGTAGTTGTAGTTGTTGTAGTTGTAGTTGTAGTTGTAGTTGTAGTTGTTGTAGTTGTAGTTGTAGTTGTAGTTGTTGTAGTTGTAGTTGTAGTTGTTGTATTTGCAGTTGTAGTTGTAGTTGTAGTTGTAGTTGTTGTAGTTGTAGTTGTAGTTGTAGTTGTTGTAGTTGTAGTTGTAGTTGTAGTTGTAGTTGTTGTAGTTGTAGTTGTAGTTGTAGTTGTAGTTGTAGTTGTAGTTGTAGTTGTAGTTGTTGTAGTTGTAGTTGTTGTAGTTGTAGTTGTAGTTGTTGTAGTTGTAGTTGTAGTTGTAATTGTAGTTGTAGTTGTTGTAGTTGTAGTTGTAGTTGTAGTTGTTGTTGTAGTTGTTGTAGTTGTAGTTTTAGTTGTAGTTGTAGTTGTAGTAGTTGTAGTTCTAGTTGTAGTTGTTGTAGTTGCAGTTGTAGTTGTAGTTGTTGTAGTTGTAGTTGTAGTTGTTGTAGTTGTAGTTGTAGTTGTTGTAGTTGTAGTTGTTGTAGTTGTAGTTGTTGTAGTTGTTGTTGTAGTTGTAGTTGTTGTAGTTGTAGTTGTAGTTGTAGTTGTAGTTGTTGTAGTTGTAGTTGTAGTTGTAGTTGTTGTAGTTGTAGTTGTAGTTGTAGTTGTTGTAGTTGTAGTTGTAGTTGTAGTTGTTGTAGTTGTAGTTGTAGTTGTAGTTGTTGTAGTTGTAGTTGTAGTTGTAGTTGTTGTAGTTGTAGTTAGTTGTTGTAGTTGTAGTTGTAGTTGTAGTTGTTGTAGTTGTAGTTGTAGTTGTAGTTGTTGTAGTTGTAGTTGTAGTTGTAGTTGTAGTTGTTGTAGTTGTAGTTGTAGTTGTTGTAGTTGTAGTTGTAGTTGTAGTTGTAGTTGTAGTTGTAGTTGTAGTTGTTGTAGTTGTAGTTGTAGTTGTAGTTGTTGTAGTTGTAGTTGTAGTTGTAGTTGTAGTTGTTGTAGTTGTAGTTGTAGTTGTAGTTGTTGTAGTTGTAGTTGTAGTTGTTGTAGTTGTAGTTGTAGTTGTAGTTGTTGTAGTTGTAGTTGTAGTTGTAGTTGTTGTAGTTGTAGTTGTAGTTGTAGTTGTTGTAGTTGTAGTTGTAGTTGTAGTTGTTGTAGTTGTAGTTGTAGTTGTTGTAGTTGTAGTTGTAGTTGTTGTAGTTGTAGTTGTAGTTGTAGTTGTTGTAGTTGTAGTTGTAGTTGTTGTAGTTGTAGTTGTAGTTGTAGTTGTTGTAGTTGTAGTTGTAGTTGTAGTTGTTGTAGTTGTAGTTGTAGTTGTTGTAGTTGTAGTTGTAGTTGTAGTTGTTGTAGTTGTAGTTGTAGTTGTAGTTGTAGTTGTAGTTGTTGTAGTTGTAGTTGTAGTTGTAGTTGTAGTTGTAGTTGTAGTTGTTGTTGTAGTTGTAGTTGTAGTTGTTGTAGTTGTAGTTGTAGTTGTAGTTGTTGTAGTTGTAGTTGTAGTTGTTGTAGTTGTAGTTGTAGTTGTAGTTGTTGTAGTTGTAGTTGTAGTTGTAGTTGTTGTAGTTGTAGTTGTAGTTGTAGTTGTAGTTGTTGTAGTTGTAGTTGTAGTTGTAGTTGTTGTAGTTGTAGTTGTAGTTGTAGTTGTTGTAGTTGTAGTTGTAGTTGTAGTTGTTGTAGTTGTAGTTGTAGTTGTAGTTGTTGTAGTTGTAGTTGTAGTTGTTGTTGTTGTAGTTGTAGTTGTAGTTGTAGTAGTTGTAGTTGTAGTTGTAGTTGTTGTAGTTGTAGTTGTAGTTGTAGTTGTAGTTGTTGTAGTTGTAGTTGTAGTTGTAGTTGTTGTAGTTGTAGTTGTAGTTGTAGTTGTTGTAGTTGTAGTTGTAGTTGTTGTTGTTGTAGTTGTAGTTGTAGTTGTAGTTGTTGTAGTTGTAGTTGTAGTTGTAGTTGTTGTAGTTGTAGTTGTAGTTGTAGTTGTTGTAGTTGTAGTTGTAGTTGTAGTTGTTGTAGTTGTAGTTGTAGTTGTATTTTCTTGTAGTTTTAGTTGTAGTTGTAGTTGTTGTAATTGTAGTTGTAGTTGTAGTTTTTGTAGTTGTAGTTGTAGTTGTAGTAGTTGTAGTTGTAGTTGTAGTTGTAGTTGTAGTTGTAGTTGTAGTTGTTGTTGTAGTTGTAGTTGTAGTTGTAGTTGTAGTTGTTGTAGTTGTAGTTGTAGTTGTTGTAGTTGTAGTTGTAGTTGTAGTTGTTGTAGTTGTAGTTGTAGTTGTTGTAGTTGTAGTTGTAGTTGTAGTTGTAGTTGTAGTTGTTGTAGTTGTAGTTGTAGTTGTAGTTGTTGTAGTTGTAGTTGTAGTTGTAGTTGTTGTAGTTGTAGTTGTAGTTGTAGTAGTTGTAGTTGTAGTTGTAGTTGTAGTTGTAGTTGTAGTTGTAGTTGTAGTTGTTGTAGTTGTAGTTGTAGTTGTAGTTGTTGTAGTTGTAGTTGTAGTTGTAGTTGTTGTAGTTGTAGTTGTAGTTGTTGTAGTTGTAGTTGTAGTTGTAGTTGTTGTAGTTGTAGTTGTAGTTGTAGTTGTTGTAGTTGTAGTTGTAGTTGTTGTAGTTGTAGTTGTAGTTGTAGTTGTAGTTGTAGTTGTAGTTGTAGTTGTTGTAGTTGTAGTTGTAGTTGTAGTTGTTGTAGTTGTAGTTGTAGTTGTTGTAGTTGTAGTTGTAGTTGTAGTTGTAGTTGTTGTAGTTGTAGTTGTAGTTGTAGTTGTTGTAGTTGTAGTTGTAGTTGTAGTTGTTGTAGTTGTAGTTGTAGTTGTTGTAGTTGTAGTTGTAGTTGTAGTTGTTGTAGTTGTAGTTGTTGTAGTTGTAGTTGTAGTTGTAGTTGTTGTAGTTGTAGTTGTAGTTGTAGTTGTTGTAGTTGTAGTTGTAGTTGTAGTTGTAGTTGTAGTTGTAGTTGTAGTTGTAGTTGTAGTTGTAGTTGTTGTAGTTGTAGTTGTAGTTGTAGTTGTAGTTGTTGTAGTTGTAGTTGTAGTTGTAGTTGTTGTAGTTGTAGTTGTAGTTGTAGTTGTTGTAGTTGTAGTTGTAGTTGTTGTAGTTGTAGTTGTAGTTGTAGTTGTAGTTTTAGTTGTAGTTGTAGTAGTTGTTGTTGTAGTTGTAGTTGTAGTTGTAGTTGTTGTAGTTGTAGTTGTAGTTGTAGTTGTTGTAGTTGTAGTTGTAGTTGTTGTAGTTGTAGTTGTAGTTGTAGTTGTTGTAGTTGTAGTTGTAGTTGTAGTTGTTGTAGTTGTAGTTGTAGTTGTAGTTGTAGTTGTTGTAGTTGTAGTTGTAGTTGTTGTAGTTGTAGTTGTTGTAGTTGTAGTTGTAGTTGTTGTTGTTGTAGTTGTAGTTGTAGTTGTTGTAGTTGTAGTTGTAGTTGTAGTTGTAGTTGTAGTTGTTGTTGTTGTAGTTGTAGTTGTAGTTGTAGTTGTAGTTGTAGTTGTAGTTGTTGTAGTTGTAGTTGTAGTTGTAGTTGTAGTTGTTGTAGTTGTAGTTGTAGTTGTTGTAGTTGTAGTTGTAGTTGTAGTTGTTGTAGTTGTAGTTGTAGTTGTTGTAGTTGTAGTTGTAGTTGTAGTTGTAGTTGTAGTTGTAGTTGTAGTTGTAGTTGTAGTTGTAGTTGTAGTTGTAGTTGTAGTTGTTGTAGTTGTAAATGTAGTTGTAGTTGTAGTTGTAGTTGTTGTAGTTGTAGTTGTAGTTGTATTTGCAGTTGTAGTTGTAGTTGTAGTTGTAGTTGTTGTAGTTGTTGTTGTAGTTGTTGTTGTAGTTTTTGTTGTTGTAGTTGTTGTAGTTCTTGTTGTAGTTGTTGTAGTTGTAGTTGTTGTAGTTGTTGTAGTTGTAGTTGTAGTTGTAGTTGTTGTAGTTGTAGTTGTAGTTGTAGTTGTAGTTGTAGTTGTAGTTGTTGTAGTTGTAGTTGTAGTTGTAGTTGTTGTAGTTGTAGTTGTAGTTGTAGTTGTTGTAGTTGTAGTTGTAGTTGTTGTTGTAGTTGTAGTTGTAGTTGTAGTTGTAGTTGTTGTAGTTGTAGTTGTAGTTGTAGTTGTTGTAGTTGTAGTTGTAGTTGTTGTAGTTGTAGTTGTAGTTGTTGTAGTTGTAGTTGTAGTTGTAGTTGTTGTAGTTGTAGTTGTAGTTGTAGTTGTAGTTGTAGTTGTAGTTGTAGTTGTTGTAGTTGTAGTTGTAGTTGTTGTAGTTGTAGTTGTAGTTGTAGTTGTTGTAGTTGTAGTTGTAGTTGTAGTTGTTGTAGTTGTAGTTGTAGTTGTAGTTTTTGTAGTTGTAGTTGTAGTTGTAGTTGTTGTAGTTGTAGTTGTAGTTGTAGTTGTAGTTGTTGTAGTTGTAGTTGTAGTTGTAGTTGTAGTTGTAGTTGTAGTTGTAGTTGTAGTTGTAGTTGTTGTAGTTGTAGTTGTAGTTGTTGTAGTTGTAGTTGTAGTTGTTGTAGTTGTAGTTGTAGTTGTAGTTGTTGTAGTTGTAGTTGTAGTTGTTGTAGTTGTAGTTGTAGTTGTAGTTGTTTTAGTGGTTGTAGTTGTAGTTGTAGTTGTAGTTGTAGTTGTAGTTTTAGGTGTAGTTGTAGTTGTAGTTGTTGTAGTTGTAGTTGTAGTTGTTGTAGTTGTAGTTGTAGTTGTAGTTGTTGTAGTTGTAGTTGTAGTTGTTGTAGTTGTAGTTGTAGTTGTAGTTGTAGTTGTTGTAGTTGTAGTTGTAGTTGTAGTTGTTGTAGTTGTAGTTGTAGTTGTTGTAGTTGTAGTTGTAGTTGTTGTAGTTGTAGTTGTTGTAGTTGTAGTTGTAGTTGTAGTTGTAGTTGTAGTTGTTGTAGTTGTAGTTGTAGTTGTTGTAGTTGTAGTTGTAGTTGTAGTTGTTGTAGTTGTAGTTGTAGTTGTAGTTGTTGTAGTTGTAGTTGTAGTTGTAGTTGTTGTAGTTGTTGTAGTTGTAGTTGTTGTAGTTGTAGTTGTAGTTGTAGTTGTTGTAGTTGTAGTTGTAGTTGTAGTTGTAGTTGTAGTTGTAGTTGTTGTAGTTGTAGTTGTAGTTGTTGTTGTTGTAGTTGTAGTTGTAGTTGTTGTAGTTGTAGTTGTAGTTGTAGTTGTTGTAGTTGTAGTTGTAGTTGTAGTTGTTGTAGTTGTAGTTGTAGTTGTAGTTGTTGTAGTTCTTGTAGTTGTAGTTGTAGTTGTTGTAGTTGTAGTTGTAGTTTCTTGTAGTTGTAGTTGTAGTTGTAGTTGTTGTAGTTGTAGTTGTAGTTGTTGTAGTTGTAGTTGTAGTTGTAGTTGTAGTTGTTGTAGTTGTAGTTGTAGTTGTTGTAGTTGTTGTAGTTGTAGTTGTTGTTGTAGTTGTAGTTGTAGTTGTAGTTGTTGTAGTTGTAGTTGTAGTTGTAGTTGTTGTAGTTGTAGTTGTAGTTGTTGTAGTTGTAGTTGTTTATGTTGTAGTTGTAGTTGTAGTTGTTGTAGTTGTAGTTGTAGTTGTAGTTGTTGTAGTTGTAGTTGTTGTTGTTGTAGTTGTAGTTGTAGTTGTAGTTGTAGTTGTAGTTGTAGTTGTAGTTGTTGTAGTTGTAGTTGTAGTTGTTGTAGTTGTAGTTGTAGTTGTAGTTGTTGTAGTTGTAGTTGTAGTTGTTGTTGTTGTAGTTGTAGTTGTAGTTGTTGTAGTTGTAGTTGTAGTTGTAGTTGTTGTAGTTGTAGTTGTAGTTGTAGTAGTTGTAGTTGTAGTTGTAGTTGTAGTTGTAGTTGTAGTTGTAGTTGTTGTAGTTGTAGTTGTAGTTGTAGTTGTTGTAGTTGTAGTTGTAGTTGTAGTTGTAGTTGTAGTTGTAGTTGTAGTTGTTGTAGTTGTAGTTGTAGTTGTAGTTGTTGTAGTTGTAGTTGTAGTTGTAGTTGTAGTTGTTGTAGTTGTAGTTGTAGTTGTAGTTGTAGTTGTAGTTGTTGTAGTTGTAGTTGTAGTTGTAGTTTTAGTTGTTGTAGTTGTAGTTGTAGTTATTATAGTTGTAGTTGTAGTTGTAGTTGTTGTAGTTGTAGTTGTAGTTGTAGTTGTAGTTGTTGTAGTTGTAGTTGTTGTAGTTGTAGTTGTTGTAGTTGTAGTTGTTGTAGTTGTTGTTGTTGTAGTTGTAGTTGTTGTAGTTGTAGTTGTAGTTGTTGTAGTTGTAGTTGTAGTTGTAGTTGTAGTTGTAAGTGTAGTTGTAGTTGTAGTTGTAGTTGTAGTTGTAGTTGTAGTTGTTGTAGTTGTAGTTGTAGTTGTAGTTGTAGTTGTAGTTGTTGTAGTTGTAGATGTAGTTGTAGTTGTAGTTGTTGTAGTTGTAGTTGTAGTTGTAGTTTTAGTTGTAGTTGTAGTTGTTGTAGTTGTAGTTGTAGTTGTTGTAGTTGTAGTTGTAGTTGTTGTAGTTGTAGTTGTAGTTGTAGTTGTTAGTTGTAGTTGTAGTTTTAGTTGTAGTTGTATTTGTAGTTGTTGTAGTTGTAGTTGTTGTTGTAGTTGTAGTTGTTGTAGTTGTAGTTGTAGTTGTAGTTGTTGTAGTTGTAGTTGTAGTTGTAGTTGTTGTAGTTGTAGTTGTAGTTGTAGTTGTTGTAGTTGTAGTTGTAGTTGTTGTAGTTGTAGTTGTAGTTGTTGTAGTTGTAGTTGTAGTTGTAGTTGTTGTAGTTGTAGTTGTATTTGTAGTTGTAGTTGTAGTTGTAGTTGTAGTTGTTGTAGTTGTAGTTGTAGTTGTTGTAGTTGTAGTTGTAGTTGTAGTTGTAGTTGTTGTTGTTGTAGTTGTTGTAGTTGTAGTTGAGGTTGTTGTAGTTGTGGTTGTAGTTGAGGTTGTAGTTGTTGTAGTTGTAGTTGTAGTTGTTGTAGTTGTAGTTGTAGTTGTAGTTTCTGTAGTTGTACTTGTAGTTGTAGTTGTAGTTGGAGTTGTAGTTGTAATAGTTGTAGTTGTTGTAGTTGTAGTTGTAGGTGTAGTTGTTGTAGTTGTAGTTGTAGTTGAAGTTGTTGTAGATGTAGTTGTAGTTGTAGTTGTTGTAGTTGTAGTTGTAGTTGTAGTTGTTGTAGTTGTAGTTGTAGTTGTAGTTGTTGTAGTTGTAGTTGTAGTTGTAGTTGTTGTAGTTGTAGTTGTAGTTGTAGTTGTTGTAGTTGTAGTTGTAGTTGTAGTTGTAGTTGTAGTTGTTGTAGTTGTAGTTGTAGTTGTAGTTGTTGTAGTTGTAGTTGTAGTTGTAGTTGTTGTTGTAGTTGTAGTTGTAGTTGTTGTTGTTGTAGTTGTAGTTGTAGTTGTAGTTGTAGTTGTTGTAGTTGTAGTTGTAGTTGTAGTTGTTGTAGTTGTAGTTGTAGTTGTAGTTTTTGTAGTTGTAGTTGTTGTAGTTGTAGTTGTAGTTGTAGTTGTTGTAGTTGTAGTTGTAGTTGTAGTTGTTGTAGTTGTAGTTGTAGTTGTTGTAGTTGTAGTTGTAGTTGTAGTTGTTGTAGTTGTAGTTGTAGTTGTAGTTGTTGTAGTTGTAGTTGTAGTTGTTGTAGTTGTAGTTGTAGTTGTAGTTGTTGTAGTTGTAGTTGTAGTTGTAGTTGTTGTAGTTGTAGTTGTAGTTGTAGTTGTTGTAGTTGTAGTTGTAGTTGTTGTAGTTGTTGTTGTTGTAGTTGTAGTTGTAGTTGTAGTTGTTGTAGTTGTAGTTGTAGTTGTAGTTGTTGTAGTTGTAGTAGTTGTAGTTGTTGTAGTTGTAGTTGTAGTTGTTGTAGTTGTAGTTTTAATTGTAGTTGTTGTTGTAGTTGTAGTTGTAGTTGTTGTAGTTGTAGTTGTAGTTTTTTTTGTTGTAGGTGTAGTTGTAGTTGTTGTAGTTGTAGTTGTTGTTGTAGTTGTAGTTGTTGTAGTTGTTGTAGTTGTAGTTGTAGTTGTAGTTGTTGTAGTTGTAGTTGTAGTTGTAGTTGTAGTTGTTGTAGTTGTAGTTGTAGTTGTTGTAGTTGTTGTAGTTGTAGTTGTTGTAGTTGTAGTTGTAGTTGTTGTAGTTGTAGTTGTAGTTGTAGTTGTAGTTGTAGTTGTAGTAGTTGTAGTTGTAGTTGTAGTTGTTGTAGTTGTAGTTGTAGTTGTTGTAGTTGTAGTTGTAGTTGTAGTTGTAGTTGTTGTAGTTGTAGTTGTTGTTGTTGTAGTTGTTGTTGTAGTTGTTGTAGTTGTAGTTGTAGTTGTTGTAGTTGTTGTAGTTGTAGTTGTAGTTGTAGTTGTTGTTGTTGTAGTTGTTGTAGTTGTTGTTGTAGTTGTTGTTGTAGTTGTAGTTGTAGTTGTAGTTGTTGTAGTTGTAGTTGTAGTTGTTGTAGTTGTAGTTGTAGTTGTAGTTGTTGTAGTTGTAGTTGTAGTTGTAGTTGTTGTTGTAGTTGTAGTTGTAGTTGTAGTTGTAGTTGTTGTAGTTGTAGTTGTAGTTGTTGTAGTTGTAGTTGTAGTTGTTGTAGTTGTAGTTGTAGTTGTAGTTGTTGTAGTTGTAGTTGTAGTTGTAGTTGTAGTTGTAGTTGTAGTTGTAGTTGTTGTAGTTGTAGTTGTAGTTGTAGTTGTTGTAGTTGTAGTTGTAGTTGTAGTTGTAGTTGTAGTAGTTGTAGTTGTAGTTGTAGTTGTTGTAGTTGTAGTTGTAGTTGTAGTTGTAGTAGTTGTAGTTGTAGTTGTAGTAGTTGTAGTTGTTGTAGTTGTAGTTGTAGTTGTTGTAGTTGTTGTGGTTGTTGTTCTAGTTGTTGTAGTTGTTGTTGTAGTTGTAGTTGTAGTTGTTGTAGTTGTTTTTGTAGTTGTAGTTGTTGTAGTTGTATTTGTAATTTTAGTTGTTGTAATTGATGTTGTAGTTGTAGTTGTAGTTGTAGTTGTTGTAGTTGTAGTTGTAGTTTTAGTTGTTGTAGTTGTAGTTGTAGTTGTTGTAGTTGTAGTTGTAGTTGTTGTAGTTGTAGTTGTAGTTGTAGTTGTTGTAGTTGTAGTTGTAGTTGTAGTTGTTGTAGTTGTAGTTGTTGTAGTTGTAGTTGTAGTTGTTGTAGTTGTAGTTGTAGTTGTAGTTGTAGTTGTAGTTGTTGTAGTTGTAGTTGTAGTTGTAGTTGTTGTAGTTGTAGTTGTAGTTGTAGTTGTTGTAGTTGTAGTTGTAGTTGTAGTTGTTGTAGTTGTAGTTGTAGTTGTTGTAGTTGTAGTTGTAGTTGTAGTTGTTGTAGTTGTAGTTGTAGTTGTTGTAGTTGTAGTTGTAGTTGTAGTTGTTGTAGTTGTAGTTGTAGTTGTAGTTGTTGTAGTTGTAGTTGTAGTTGTTGTAGTTGTAGTTGTTGTAGTTGTAGTTGTAGTTGTTGTAGTTGTAGTTGTAGTTGTAGTTGTTGTAGTTGTAGTTGTAGTTGTAGTTGTTGTAGTTGTAGTTGTAGTTGTAGTTGTTGTAGTTGTAGTTGTAGTTGTAGTTGTTGTAGTTGTAGTTGTAGTTGTAGTTGTAGTTGTAGTTGTAGTTGTTGTAGTTGTAGTTGTAGTTGTAGTTGTTGTAGTTGTAGTTGTAGTTGTTGTAGTTGTAGTTGTAGTTGTAGTTGTAGTTGTAGTTGTAGTTGTAGTTGTTGTAGTTGTAGTTGTAGTTGTTGTAGTTGTAGTTGTAGTTGTAGTTGTTGTAGTTGTAGTTGTAGTTGTAGTTGTTGTAGTTGTAGTTGTAGTTGTAGTTGTTGTAGTTGTAGTTGTAGTTGTAGTTGTTGTAGTTGTAGTTGTAGTTGTAGTTGTAGTTGTTGTAGTTGTAGTTGTAGTTGTAGTTGTTGTAGTTGTAGTTGTAGTTGTAGTTGTTGTAGTTGTAGTTGTAGTTGTAGTTGTTGTAGTTGTAGTTGTAGTTGTTGTAGTTGTAGTTGTAGTTGTAGTTGTTGTAGTTGTAGTTGTAGTTGTAGTTGTTGTAGTTGTAGTTGTAGTTGTAGTTGTTGTAGTTGTAGTTGTAGTTGTAGTTGTTGTAGTTGTAGTTGTAGTTGTAGTTGTAGTTGTAGTTGTAGTTGTAGTTGTAGTTGTTGTAGTTGTAGTTGTAGTTGTTGTAGTTGTAGTTGTAGTTGTAGTTGTTGTAGTTGTAGTTGTAGTTGTAGTTGTTGTAGTTGTAGTTGTAGTTGTAGTTGTTGTAGTTGTAGTTGTAGTTGTAGTTGTTGTAGTTGTAGTTGTAGTTGTAGTTGTTGTAGTTGTAGTTGTAGTTGTAGTTGTTGTAGTTGTAGTTGTAGTTGTTGTAGTTGTAGTTGTAAATGTAGTTGTTGTTGTAGATGTAGTTGTAGTTGTAAGTATTTGTGGTTGTAGTTGTTGTAGTTGTAGTTGTAGTTGTAGTTGTAGTTGTAGTTGTTGTAGTTGTATGGATTTGTTGGATTGTGGATTTTGGTTGTTGGCAGTTGTAGTTGTAGTTGTAGTTGTGGTTTTTGTACTTGTAGGTTGTAGTTGCAGTTGTTGTAGTTTTTGTGGTTGTAGTTGTAGTTGTTTTGGTTACGGATTGTGGATTGTTAAATTTGTAGTTCCTAAGTTGTTTGCAGTTGTAGTTGTAAAGTTGTATTTGTTGTAGTTGTAGTTGCAGTTGTAGTTGCCAGTTGTTTGTAGTTATGGTTGTAGTTGTAGTTGTTTAGCAGTTTGGCAAGTTTTGGTTGTAGTTGTTGTAGTTATAATTGTAGTTGTAGTTGTTGTAGTTGCTTAAATTTGTAGTTGTAGTTGTTGTAGTTGTCGTTGTAGTTGTAGTAGTTGTAGTTGAAGTTGTGGTTGTAGTTGTAGTTGTAGTTGGCAGTTTTTGTAGTTGTAGTTGTAGTTGAGGTTGTTCTGGTTACATGTTGTAGTTGTAGTTGTTGTAGTTGTAGTTGCTTGGTTGTGATTTGAAAGTAGTTGTAGTTACTAGCGTTTGCGGTTGTTGTAGTTGGTTACATTTATGATTGTAGTTGTATTTGTAGTTGTTGTATTTGTAGTTGTTTTAGTTGTAGTTGTAGTGGTAGTTGTTGTAGTTATAGTTGTAGTTGTAGTTGATGTAGGTGTAGTTGTGGTTGCTTGTAGTTGTTGTAGTTGTAGTTGTAGTTGTTGTAGTTGTTGTTGAAGTTGTAGTTGTTGTAGTTGTAGTTGTAGTTCTAGTTGTTGTAGTTGTAGTTGTAATTGTAGTTGTAGTTGTTGTTGTTGTAGGTGTAGTTGTAGTTGTTGTAGCTGTAGTTGTAGTTGTAGTTGTTGTAGTTGTAGTTTTAGTTGTAGTTGTAGTTGTAGTTGTTGCAGTTGTAGTTGTAATTGTAGTTTGTGGATTGTAGTTGTAGTTGTAGTTTTCTTGTAAAGTTGTAGTTGTAGTTGTAAAAAAGTATTTAGTTTGTAGTTGTAGTTGTAGTTGTAGTGTGTTGTAGTTGTAGTTGTAGTTGTAGTTGTTGTAGTTGTAGTAGTTGTAGTCGTTGTAGTTGTAGTTGTAGTTGTAGTTGTTGTAGATGTAGTTGTAGTTGTAGTTGTTGTAGTTGTAGTTGTAGTTGTAGTTGTTGTAGTTGTAGTTGTAGGTGTAGTTGTAGTTGTTGTAGTTGTAAAAGGTTGTAGTTGTAGTTGTTGTATAGTTGTAGTTGTAGTTGTAGTTGTTGTAGTTGTAGTTGTAGTTGTTGTTAGCCAGTTGTAGTTGTAACTGTTGTAGTTGTAGTTGTAGTTGTTGTAGTTGTTGTAGTTGTAGTTGTAGTTGTTGTAGTTGTAGTTGTTGTAGTTGTAGTTGTTGTAGTTGTAGTTGTAGTTGTAGTTGTAGTTGTAGTTGTAGTTGTTGTAGTTGTAGTTGTAGTTGTACTTGTTGTAGTTGTAGTTGTAGTTGTAGTTGTTGTAGTTGTAGTTGTAGTTGTAGTTGTAGTTGTAGTTGTAGTTGTTGTAGTTGTAGTTGTAGTTGTTGTTGTTAATGTAGTTGTAGTTGTAGTTGTTGTAGTTGTAGTTGTAGTTGTAGTTGTTGTAGTTGTAGTTGTAGTTGTAGTTGTTGTAGTTGTAGTTGTAGTTGTAGTTGTTGTAGTTGTAGTTGTAGTTGTAGTTGTTGTAGTTGTAGTTGTAGTTGTTGTAGTTGTAGTTGTAGTTGTAGTTGTTGTAGTTGTAGTTGTAGTTGTAGTTGTTGTAGTTGTAGTTGTTGTAGTTGTAGTTGTTGTAGTTGTAGTTGTAGTTGTAGTTGTTGTAGTTGTAGTTGTAGTTGTAGTTGTTGTAGTTGTAGTTGTAGTTGTAGTTGTAGTTGTTGTAGTTGTAGTTGTAGTTGTAGTTGTAGTTGTTGTAGTTGTAGTTGTAGTTGTAGTTGTTGTAGTTGTAGTTGTAGTTGTTGTTGTTGTAGTTGTAGTTGTAGTTGTAGTTGTTGTAGTTGTAGTTGTAGTTGTAGTTGTTGTAGTTGTAGTTGTAGTTGTAGTTGTTGTAGTTGTAGTTGTAGTTGTTGTAGTTGTAGTTGTAGTTGTAGTTGTTGTAGTTGTAGTTGTAGTTGTAGTTGTTGTAGTTGTAGTTGTAGTTGTAGTTGTTGTAGTTGTAGTTGTAGTTGTTGTAGTTGTAGTTGTAGTTGTAGTTGTAGTTTTAGTTGTAGTTGTAGTTGTAGTTGTTGTAGTTGTAGTTGTAGTTGTAGTTGTTGTAGTTGTAGTTGTAGTTGTAGTTGTTGTAGTTGTAGTTGTAGTTGTTGTAGTTGTAGTTGTAGTTGTAGTTGTTGTAGTTGTAGTTGTAGTTGTTGTAGTTGTAGTTGTAGTTGTAGTTGTAGTTGTTGTAGTTGTAGTTGTAGTTGTAGTTGTTGTAGTTGTAGTTGTAGTTGTAGTTGTTGTAGTTGTTGTAGTTGTAGTTGTAGTTGTTGTAGTTGTAGTTGTAGTTGTAGTTGTTGTTGTTGTAGTTGTAGTTGTAGTTGTTGTAGTTGTAGTTGTAGTTGTAGTTGTTGTAGTTGTAGTTGTAGTTGTAGTTGTTGTAGTTGTAGTTGTAGTTGTTGTAGTTGTTGTAGTTGTAGTTGTAGTTGTAGTTGTTGTAGTTGTAGTTGTAGTTGTTGTAGTTGTAGTTGTAGTTGTAGTTGTTGTAGTTGTAGTTGTAGTTGTAGTTGTTGTAGTTGTAGTTGTAGTTGTAGTTGTTGTAGTTGTAGTTGTAGTTGTAGTTGTTGTAGTTGTAGTTGTAGTTGTTGTAGTTGTAGTTGTAGTTGTAGTTGTTGTAGTTGTAGTTGTAGTTGTAGTTGTTGTAGTTGTAGTTGTAGTTGTAGTTGTTGTAGTTGTAGTTGTAGTTGTTGTAGTTGTAGTTGTAGTTGTTGTAGTTGTAGTTGTAGTTGTAGTTGTAGTTGTTGTAGTTGTAGTTGTAGTTGTAGTTGTTGTAGTTGTAGTTGTAGTTGTAGTTGTTGTAGTTGTAGTTGTAGTTGTTGTAGTTGTAGTTGTAGTTGTAGTTGTTGTAGTTGTAGTTGTAGTTGTTGTAGTTGTAGTTGTAGTTGTTGTAGTTGTAGTTGTAGTTGTAGTTGTTGTAGTTGTAGTTGTAGTTGTAGTTGTTGTAGTTGTAGTTGTAGTTGTAGTTGTTGTAGTTGTAGTTGTAGTTGTAGTTGTTGTAGTTGTAGTTGTAGTTGTTGTAGTTGTAGTTGTAGTTGTAGTTGTTGTAGTTTCTGTAGTTTTAGTTGTTGTAGTTGTAGTTGTAGTTGTAGTTGTAGTTGTAGTTGTTGTAGTTGTAGTTGTAGTTGTAGTTGTTGTAGTTGTAGTTGTAGTTGTTGTAGTTGTAGTTGTAGTTGTAGTTGTTGTAGTTGTAGTTGTAGTTGTAGTTGTTGTAGTTGTAGTTGTAGTTGTAGTTGTTGTAGTTGTAGTTGTAGTTGTAGTTGTTGTAGTTGTAGTTGTAGTTGTAGTTGTTGTAGTTGTAGTTGTAGTTGTTGTAGTTGTAGTTGTAGTTGTTGTAGTTGTTGTAGTTGTAGTTGTAGTTGTAGTTGTTGTAGTTGTAGTTGTAGTTGTAGTTGTTGTAGTTGTAGTTGTAGTTGTAGTTGTTGTAGTTGTAGTTGTAGTTGTAGTTGTAGTTGTTGTAGTTGTAGTTGTAGTTGTTGTAGTTGTAGTTGTAGTTGTAGTTGTTGTAGTTGTAGTTGTAGTTGTAGTTGTTGTAGTTGTAGTTGTAGTTGTAGTTGTAGTTGTAGTTGTAGTTGTAGTTGTTGTAGTTGTAGTTGTAGTTGTTGTAGTTGTAGTTGTAGTTGTAGTTGTTGTAGTTGTAGTTGTAGTTGTAGTTGTTGTAGTTGTAGTTGTAGTTGTAGTTGTTGTAGTTGTAGTTGTAGTTGTTGTAGTTGTAGTTGTAGTTGTAGTTGTTGTAGTTGTAGTTGTAGTTGTAGTTGTTGTAGTTGTAGTTGTAGTTGTAGTTGTTGTAGTTGTACTTGTAGTTGTAGTTTTAGTTGTTGTAGTTGTAGTTGTAGTTGTAGTTGTTGTAGTTGTTGTAGTTGTAGTTGTTGTAGTTGTTGTAGTTGTAGTTGTTGTAGTTGTAGTTGTAGTTGTAGTTGTAGTTGTTGTAGTTGTAGTTGTAGTTGTTTTAGTTGTTGTAGTTGTAGTTGTTGTAGTTGTTGTAGTTGTAGTTGTTGTAGTTGTTGTAGTGGTTGTAGTTGTAGTTGTTGTAGTTGTAGTTGTAGTTGTAGTTGTTGTAGTTGTAGTTGTTGTAGTTGTAGTTGTAGTTGTAGTTGTAGTTGTAGTTGTAGTTGTAGTTGTTGTAGTTGTAGTTGTAGTTGTAGTTTTTGTAGTTGTAGTTGTAGTTGTTGTAGTTGTAGTTGTAGTTGTAGTTGTTGTAGTTGTATTTGTTGTAGTTGTTGTGGTTGTAGTTGTAGTTGTAGTTGTTGTAGTTGTAGTTGAAGTTGTTGTAGTTTTAGTTGTAGTTTTAGTTGTATTTGTTGTAGTTTTAGTTGTTGTAGTTGTAGTTGTAGTTGTAGTTGTAGTTGTTGTAGTTGTAGTTGTAGTTGTAGTTGTAGTTGTTGTAGTTGTAGTTGTAGTTGTAGTTGTAGTTGTAGTTGTAGTTTTTGTAGTTGTAGTTGTAGTTGTAGTTGTTGTAGTTGTAGTTGTAGTTGTAGTTGTTGTAGTTGTAGTTGTTGTAGTTGTAGTTGTTGTAGTTGTAGTTGTAGTTGTAGTTGTTGTAGTTGTAGTTGTAGTTGTAGTTGTTGTAGTTGTAGTTGTAGTTGTAGTTGTAGTTGTAGTTGTTGTAGTTGTAGTTGTAGTTGTAGTTGTAGTTGTAGTTGTAGTTGTTGTAGTTGTAGTTGTAGTTGTAGTTGTTGTAGTTGTAGTTGTAGTTGTAGTTGTTGTTGTAGTTGTAGTTGTTGTAGTTGTAGTTGTAGTTGTTGTAGTTGTAGTTGTAGTTGTAGTTGTTGTAGTTTTAGTTGTAGTTGTTGTTGTAGTTGTAGTTGTAGTTGTAATTGTAGTTGTAGTTGTAGTTGTTGTAGTTGTAGTTGTAGTTGTAGTTGTTGTAAATGTAGTGGTAGTTGAAGTTGTAGTTGTAGTTTTAGTTGTAGTTCTCGTTGTTGTAGTTGTAGTTTATTGTAGTTGTAGGTGTTGTAGTTGTTGTAGTTGTAGTTGTTGTAGTTGTTGTAGTTGTTGTAGTTGTAGTTGTAGTTGTTGTAGTTGTAGTTGTAGTTGTAGTTGTTGTAGTTGTTGTAGTTGTAGTTGTAGTTGTAGTTGTTGTAGTTGTAGTTGTTGTAGACGTAGTTGAAGTTGTAGTTGTTGTAGTTGTAATTGTAGTTGTAGTTGTAGTTGTAGTTGTAGTTGTTTATGATTGTAGTTGTAGTTTTGGTTGTTATAGTTTTAGTTGTAGTTGTAGGTGTTGTAGTTTGTAGTTGTAGTTGTAGTTATTTGCTTGTTATTTGTAGTTGTAGTCTTTGTAGGTTGTAGTCTTAGCGTTCTTAGTTCTTTGCTTGATTGTAAGGATTGCTGGTTGTTGAGGATTGTTTGTAGTTGTAGTTGTAGTTGTTGTAAGTTTGTAGTTGTAGTTGTAGTTGTTTGTAGTTGTAGTTGTAGTTGTAGTTGTTGTAGTTTATGTAGGATTGTAGTTTGTAGTTGTTTGTCAGATGTAGTTGTAGTTTGTGGTTGTTGTGGTTGAGGTTGGAGTTTCTAGTTGCTATAGTTGAATTTGTAAGTTGTGGTTGTTGTAGTTTGTAGTTGGTTAGCAGTTGTTGGTGTAGGTGTAGGTTGTGGTTGTTGTAGTTGTAGTTGTAGTTGTTGTAGTTTTAGTTGTAGTTGAAGCATGTAGTTAGAGTTATAAATTTAGTTGTAGTGGTAGTTGGTGTGGTTGTAGTTGTAATCTAGTTCTTGAGTTGTAGATTCTGTAATTAATTAGTTGTAGTTGTGGTTGTAGTTGTTGAATTCTTCTTTCGTTGATGGATTGCTTTTTTCCAATTTGTAGTTTGTGAGTTGTTGTAGTTGTAGTTGTAGTTGTTGTAGTTAAATCGCAATTCTAGAGCAAAGGTT
>JAWDGP010002569.1:0-20000 GCA_033675545.1 Elysia crispata
TTTCTTTAGGTTTAAAAATAACAAGCATGAAAATTCCAGGTGCGATTAGCGAGTTATGATCAATTAAAAAATATATTCTACCACGAGTTCAAATCTTTACACACCTTTTTAAAATTAGCTCTAAAAACTTTAATTATGGCGCATTTTACATAAAAAATAATCCGAAGTAAGGCGAAAACCTGAAGAATACGGTGAAATACAAATATCCAACATGAACGGATAAGATCATGACTAAAAATGGGTATATGGTACAGCCAAATTTTAAGTCTTGTACCGCTCTCAGTTATCTGCCCCTGCTATGACGGCCGGCGAGGTCATTAATTGCCCCCGGACAGTTTTATTGCTGGTTATCAGAATCCCACGGGGATGCGCGTGGCCGGCCCAGGCAGATCAAAGCAAAACCTAAAGATTCAGAATTCTAGGGATTTTCGTTGCCGTGATGCGTGATCTACGATGCAGATGCTTAAATGTTTACTACAGCCTTGTTCTTTAATTTTTCTACTCTCGTTTAGTGTTTTTTTCTTTCAAATCCATTAAGAAGTGAGAGTTTTATTAACGATTGCGCACAGTGTGTTTTATGAAGTGAAAAAAAAGTGAGTGCAAATTTTAATTAATAACTAAATTTTGCAACCAACGATTTTTATTTTTTTTATTGCTTTCAATTCGTTTTCCTTTGAAGATTTTAACATCGAAAACCGTATCCTAAAATGTAAAAAAATAAAAGCGTTGTCCAGCTTTGAACTGAGACTTTCCATGTCATGGGTTGTCATAGGAAATTTTCGCCAGTCGTATATTATGAAAAATATGTGTGAGTTTCATAGGGTCTAAATGTTACACATTTAGAGTAAACATAGCTATACAGTGATAGATAGTTTTTTTTTTCAGTAAGATAAACTATTTTGCCCTACATTTTTGCTTTATGTCGGTATGAGTTAAAACCGCTCTTCATTTGTTTTTGTAGCTTAGCAGGCATACTGGAACATTCGCAAAAGAACCATACTGACCGATTGAAAATTTGTGCAGACTGTGCGGCAGAAGATGCTTGAATTTAGTGCAAATAAGACAATGAAAAAAGCCTAGCTAGAGATGCTAAGGATCAAGTTAGACCAGCTTTTCATGGCGGAATCTTTAGAGGAAATCTTTGTCACCGATACTTAAGCCAAAAAATCTGCAAACAACTAACAAAGACAGCAATAGACACAGCGGTAGCAAACACGTAACAAGAATCTCTCATCACCAAAGTAATCCAGTTAGAAATTAAGCATAACAAGATCAACTACAGCTTCAGGGATGTACATGTTGCAGCCTCGCACTCGCAACCAGTTTCTCAACATAGATAAGACATATGAAGTTATTGGATTATAAATGAGGCACGACAGAAATGCATTTCCAAACAAAGTAACCCCTAAGCATCATAATTTAGAGAAACATTGTGTGAGCTGGATAAGGGCTCATAGGTTTGTTATGGGATTTAATGGGGAACAGGGACGGAAAATTCTACGATAGCCAAAATAGAGTACAGGGCAAGAGGTATGAGACGTGAGAGAGCAAAGACAGCTTTCACTATGGAGACATCAATTTTGCAGACCACCCAAAGCTCACTAAGAATAAGATTGTAACACAACCCAAATCTCACAAGTGCTAACATTGATGTTAACAGACCTTTGAATTGATTCATGTGTACATTGTGGCAAGCGAACTCACTTCTTCTAGCATTATAAACTTCTTTGTTACTCAACACACATCCTTCAGTCAGTCACTAGATTACTAATTCATAAAAACAAACCTTATCATCAACGCACCAACAAGCTAAAGATAAACTAACACCCTAGCCCAGATGATCAGCCTGTTATCTGCCAACCGGCAGCGCCTCTCAAGCAGCGACCATCTAATAAACATCCCCTACTGACAATTTGGTTCTACATTTCAAGCTGATTTTTATACCACTGTAAGCTCAATTTTTACTTCATTTTCGCATATTACTTTGAAGAAAAATGTTGGTTGCAAATACAAGTTATTTAAATTTAAACCACTCTTGCTTTTTCCCAGTCCATTTGAAAAAATAGCTAGTTTTTGACTACTTGTAAATAAGTGACAATAGTACATATTTCATACAAAAATGTATCAAATAAAACAGCTACATTTTATCTGCATGTTTCTAAAGTTAGATAAATAATTGGATACCATTTAATTTAAGTTCTCTTGATCTTAAAGTTATAAGAAAATGTAAATTATCAGTCAGAAAATTGACTGGCGCACCAGGCTTGCACAGGTAAAATTTTATGACCCGTGACCGTGATTTGACCCTGATGGGCGCGTGAGCGGTCGTCCTAATGGCTTTTCGCCCAGTAAACTAAAAGTTGGGTAGTTAGTCGCCGTGTAAAAAACATAACTGTCTTCAGCAATCAAAGAACATTATTCAAAATCTTAACGCAAAGGCAGACTAATATTAACTTCTGTCCCCTCCACCCCCCCTCTTCTCTTCACCTAGCTGTATTACTATACATTGAAATACTAAGCAATTGAGGTTCGAACCATAACAATATGATTTCTTGTTTAGATACTTGCATCTTTTCGTAAAGTTGCAATTACAAATTCTTTAAAATTTAATGGAAATAGAATTATGCAGGAATTAAACTATTTCTTTCACATTCTCGTGCAGATTGCGGGAAGCAGAGGAGAGGATTAGAAAAATAAAGGAATCCAAGACAGTATTACCTCAGACTAAAGCAAGGAAAGCTGGGGGGTTGGTAAGTGGATTTTTACATAGAACTTGTTGGAATTATTTTCTATTATTTATTGGATTATTCATTTCATTTTTTTTTCTTGAAACTGCAAATATAAAGAACAAACATAAGGTATTGCCTATAAACAGAAATTTAAATCAGTCAAAGTAGCACTGACAAATTGTTCATTTTAGTTTCATATTATAATTTCAATTAAGCTAAGCTTTTGGTATTTTAGATGGGATTAAAGCTTGAACTGTCAGTCTAGAATGAAGCAAACACTTTCACTTGTCGATCAGCTGCTTTTTCTTTTGAACTAGTTTATCTTGTCAAAGTTGTGACTGCCTTTTAGGTACAAGTAACTCATAGCTGCTCTAAGTTATGCTAAAATTTTAGTTATTTTATGGCTTCAAAGAATATTTTAAATCAAACTGATATCTTTGAACAAAGAAATACTAGAGCTATGTTTTTTTTTCACCAAGACTAACATAGATCAGAATCACCCTGGGTACCTGAAAAAATGTTTTTAGACATGAAACAATTGTAGACCTCATGAAAAACACAAGAAAGCCTGGAAGTGACAAGTTTCCTACTATTGCTTTATGTGTGGAGGTCTTACTTTTACATAAAAGGAAATACATAGATCCATTTACTTGACGTAAATGCCTTTTTTGCAATATTGCAGGTTTCTGAACTTTTATGTTGCCCTCTGCATCACCTTCCCACTTATTTATGTCTGTTTTGCTGCTAGATTCTGTTGAAAGAATCTTTGAGTCTGCTTGTTTTTTTATTGGGAATAAAATTGTGCTTTTGAGTTTACTCTTATATGTTAGTAAGATCCATGCATGTTTGCTTCAGACCATACCCATGATAACCAAGGATCAGGGAAAATATGTTTCTTAAGAAATGTATGGTGAAGCCAAATTCAGAAAAATGACACAGAAGTAGAGAAACATACAGCCTATGCATTAATCAAATAACTAAGATTAAAAAAAAAGAAAAATTATTATCCAAGGGACAACCTTTAAAAAAATTGTGAGTATTTGCTGAACCATTGGCGTTTTCCAAAGTAAGAATGATAAGATTTTGATATTTGTAAAGTGTTTGAAAAATGTCGTAGAAGGCTCAAATAGTGGCATCTTCATTGATTTTATTTTAAGCTATCTTCACATTCTTTGGGATGTAAATAAGAAGGTCTATAAGTTCCGACACTGGTACTCTGTCCATATTTGATATTATTCTGCATCTGTTTTAGAGTGTTTTAGGTATTTTATTGAAGGGTAAAGAATCTGTCAAAAAAAAATGAATGTTCTTCTCTTTTTAATTCAACAGAAAGATCGATTGTCTCGTCATGGAAAGATGTAATGAGGAACACTTCAGAGAAATTTTAATCTAAATTTTTTACCTGTGAGTATCAATCGTTGATAGGTTTAATTTTTTATCAGATCTTATTTTTTGATGAATGATGTAAGCAGATATTTGAAGAGAATAAAACAGAAGAGTGAAATGAAAAATGAAGCTTGAAATTCTATGTAATATTAAAAAATAGATACATATCACTGCAAGACTGCCTTAGAAAAAATTAGGTTTAGTTTTATGTAAAAAAAACCAACAACAATCATTTGCCATTGATGAAAGAATGCAGTTTTTGCAAAGAGTATTGCAGTGAAGTCAAATTTTATTAAACTTCTTTAAGAACCAGAAGTAGGGAGAAAACATCCTTGATTGCAATAATTTCTTTCTCCTCTGTGTTTATTTATTTATTTATTTATTTATTTTTACTTGAATTTGTGTATTTATGAGTAATATTAATATTAAAACTTTGGAATTCAATATTTTAATCTTTGAATTGTTAGGATGTTTAAAGTGATTTAAAGTAAGGGCAATAATCTGATATATTTTTGTCCCTTTAATTGCATTGGGACAGCAATATTTATTATTTAAATCACACATATGTCGCCACATTCGTTTTTTGTCAAAGATAAATGAATCATTCAAATTTATTATTTTATTGTGTGTGAAAGCTTTTTCACTCTTAAACGACAGGCTTCTGTTTCTGTTAAAATCAATTTGAAAATTAAGAATTATAGCAAAATAAAAAGCAGAAATTTCAACTTTTCTATGGGAAAATTGCATTTATAGAAAAATATCTCTGCTGCAAAATGTTTCATTTCGTGGTGTTGTTACACATATATGCCTTTTAGTAAGATTGCTGGTCTCTAAAGAATATTTTATTTCTATTCTTCATTCAGCCATGGCTGAAACTAGTCAGAGAGAGCAAACTGCTTGGATGAACAAGATTGTGTTGGATTTGGAATTTGGCTGATAGTGTCTTTATTTGACAATCACTCTCGCTAACTTACAATAGTTTGTTGAATTAGAAATTTGTTGCCAAGGAAATGTTAGTTTTGAAATCAGATCAAATTTGGATCTAACTGGCAGGGCCCAGAAGGCTTCAAAATGCTCTATAGTAACTTACATCAGAGATTTATTTATTAGACATTTAATTTTTTATGCTTGTATGTGAATGCAAAATGAATCAAACTTGGCTGTGAGTTATGTTGCAGAGGGTTTTTTTTTTCCAGTTATTGACTCCAGCTCTTACAAATGGCGTGCTCCTTTGGCAAATCAAAGTGGATTTTAATTCCTAATCATTGCTCAAAATAAAAAAAAAAATTATTTTGTCCATGCCTTGAAATCCTAAACGAATTAAAAGATGGCTGATAATACTGTCTCTGTGGGGAGTAACCCTATGTTGTATCATGTTATTTTCTCTTAGAATCATGTACAAAGAAATGATTTGTTTCACAAGTTTTGCATTGTGATGATCCAATTAAGGTGATATTATGTTTCTAGCAATAACTTTACTCTCTTAGAAATTAGGTGGAAATTAACTGAATAAGTCTTTTTTCACAACTAACGTGAGGTGATAGTTTTTGAATTTAATACATGGTAGAACCAATTTTCTGTGATTTGAGAGAACAGGTATTTCGAAAAATCCAATTATTATAAATTTTTGTTGACCATGCACATTAGAAACGCAATCAAAAATGTATATATATATATATATATATATATATATATATATATATATATATATATATATACTTGCCGAATGTAAATAAAGAACATTATTTACAAAGAAACAAAAAGTACTCCTCATTTTATATGAAAAGCTAAAGAGTTTATTGTGAGAAATTAAAGGTTGCTCTTGAATGTACAATCTTAAACACTTATTTTGTTGAATTGTTATTAGATGTTGTATGGAGGTAGGTGTTAACTGTTATGTGTGTTGGATAATTGACAAACAGAGAGAGAGAGAGAGGGGAAGAAAGAGAGAGAGAGAGAGAGAGAGAGAGAGAGAGAGAGAGAGAGAGAGAGAGAGAGAAAGAGAGAGAGAGAGAGAGAGGAGGGGGGAAGTATAAGAAACTTTGATAATCATTTAATCTGGGAGCAAAGCTCTTCAAGGCAGGCAAAATGACTCAAATATTTTATACTTAATCTATTGCAGGTTGTTAATGAGATAGCATGCAGATAAAATCAGTGAGGTACAGGCCAAAACAGTGTTAACAGCCCATCGTTCCTGAGTCTTAAAGCTTCTCAGATCATGAAGCAACCTGTAATTGCAGGTCCATTGAAGAAGCTTTGCATCAGTGTGTGAGCAGATCATTCCCTTGCTCTCCCCTATCTCGCATGCCTGAGATGATTTTGAAAAAGTCACCTTTGAAATTATAACCCTTAATGGTATGATTTAAATAGTTGATCTAAGTATGTAGCATGGAACAAGATAAAGTTTCTTTTTTTTCTCCCTTTCAAAGCAATTAGCCACAATCATAATGCTTAAAAGAAACAATCAATCATATTACAATCTGAAAACTTTTACAGGTATCAAGCAGCAGCCTAAGAGATAATCTTTGGGTTATCTCAACCAATTTGTTTATGTTTGAAATTATCCGTACTTTGCTTGGTTTCAAGGAGGAGAGAAGCAAGAAAGATTGAGTCAATTGACTGAAATGCTTATAAAAAACAAGGTCCTTTCAACACTTTTGAGAGTATGACAGTCTCTATGATGGTTTAACTTGCAAAGAATCATCGGCACACATCAATTTAAGGTGAAAAAGAGTGAAATGTTCAGGTCACAAAGAGATCAATACTCTTTAATGAGATTTAAAAAAATAATTATTGTCCCCAATTTTGTTCATTTAAGTGTTTTAAAAGCACTTATAAACTATTGGCAATTTTCACACTTTTCAAGCATCAAAAAAAATATTTTTTTTTTTATAAAATAGAAGAAACGAACTTTTAACATCCAATGCATTTACATCAGTCATAAACATTACACAAAACTCATTGTTTTAAATTGAAAGCACTCCAAAATTTTCATTTATTTGAAAATTCATTGGAAATAAAAAAAAAAGACTCATTATGTTTATTTTTTTTTATTTCGTTTTTGCAGTTCAAGATTGCAAAAAATATAAGTAATTTTTTAATCTAAATACAAGTCAATTTTCTCTGAATATTGGACTTGGAGTATACATGCTATCCTAAGAACCAAGATATATACTTGAACAACCATTTTAAGACTAGACATGTAAAATGTCAGCACTATCTTTTTTTCTTTGGAAACACTGTCAGCTCATCAACAATAAAAATATTTTAACCATTTTTCAACCAATTCTAAACATAATTATCGTTTCACCAAAACAAAAATGAAATAAATTCAATTTGACTAACATTGACAGGAAATAAAAAAAGTAATAGGAAAAGCACAAATTTAGGCATTATAGGGTTTTTATATTTGGTTTCCTTGTACAAGCATCAGCTATAAAAACTGCTAGGTGATATTCTGCAGATGATAAATCCAATGCATTGTAAATAATAAGACTAATGAAGGAAATATGTATTATTTATATATGTATATATATACATGTATATATAGTCATTGACGTGGTAAAACGGAGATTCGGAGTCAGAGAGTCATAGAGTCATAGAGTCATAGAGTCATAGAGTTAAGTTCATGCATTTTTAATACCTAAAACATTTTACCAAGGTTTCTATGAATACATATGGTTCGCAAAATGTAAACAGTGGAAGAAATATTTAGCTTATAGGTTTAAAAAGCTTCCAAATTTAAGTTATGCATAATTAAAATCTGACCATAAGGAGATTTACTGTGGACTGTTTGTAACTGCAGCCCATCGTTCCTGGTTATGATAATAATGTTAGTTATGCTGACGATGAGAATGTTGATTACTGAGAAGAAGATAAACGAATTCATGGTGAGGATGATGCATTTGATGTTGTTGGAACAAAAAAGATGATAACTCAGTAATGATAAGGAGAATGACGTGGGTTTTGGTTTGAATGATTGTGATGTAAATAAATGTTCTACAAAAAGAATTCTTGTGCAAATTACGATGATGATATTGGTTATGATGACTATGGCAATGATGATGAAGATAAATAGGGAAAAAGGAGGAGAATAATGCTGTCCGTGGGGGTGATGATGATGAAAATAATTGTCGAGTCGGAAGAATAAAATGTCAGGGCCTGGTACTAGTTCGACATGTTGCTATCCAACTTATTCAACTCACGTCGTTTATCTTTAGTCTTTTACATATGGTTATATTTTTCAGAGCAATATACGATTACTCTAACATGGCAAACAGTGAGAGCTGAAACCTTCAAAATTATACCAAACCAGCCTGTCCCCTGTTATTCTCGGATTATCTAGCATAATCAGTGACGTCACACTTTTCTCCCTATTGTTTAAACGTTCGATTTTGTAACCCAACTTAATATCGAAAAAAATCTCCACCTCGAAACGTGTCAGTCATCGCAGAGCTCACGCTACAGCATCACTTCAACACACATTAACGGAAGCACTAAAACATGTAATATTATATACTATATATATTAGGGTTTTGATTTGAAGCTGAAATTTCGAGCGATGAAGGCATTTGCAGCGAGTCTGCCACTGAATAGAAATATTTGTTTCCTGTAAGACATGGCTTTTTTTTTTTCTTATAAAAACTGTGATTTGATTCCGAAGAAAGCTCATGAGGAAATTGGAGTTTCAAATGAGAACTGAAAAACAACTGTGAATTCTCAACACTATGGCAAAACTTGCAAGTTGCAACTGAGTTATTTAATGGTAGAGACAAAATCGGATAAAATAAAATATTTACAGTTTCCAGCAGCGAAGTTCTTCGAAGAAAATTGCCCATTCACAAAGCAGGCAATTTTCTCCATCACATGACATATAGATGGTTAAAGCAGAAAAAAAGAATGTTATTATAAAGGTTTATTATAGTGTGAGGATCTAGAAAATAAGGGCAATGCGGGAAGCTTTGATACGTCTTCAGACATGAGTGAACCATTTAGTATTAAATCCTAGCCTAGGACTTAAACTGTAACAATGATTCATTGTCTTGGTCGACTTTTCCTGTTCAAAGCCACTTAGGTTTTCTAAAGAGAGTCTAAGATTGAAAAAGGAAATACACAGTCACAACTTGTCATTCGTGTCCCACAGTCATGACTTCACTCTATACATACAAGCAGTGTGACAGTCACCGCGGTGCGGTTGTACGACGTATTGTTTTCTCGAATTGTTTCTCACACATTGTGCGAACGCGTTAGATCCATAACTTAAGCCATTTATGCAGATTTGGAATATATGCCACAGTTGCCCGCATGTTCCTTGGACTATAAACATTTTACGTTGACACTCAGAATTAGATGTCAATTGTTTTCTTCGGTTAGAAAGCTTTTTGTGGACGCTAATATTGAATATAATTAATCTAGGTAAAATGATCTGAAAACGATTTAAGGTAGACTTAAAGAATGTAAGCTGAAACCCCCGTTCTACAAACGGGACCCAAGTGTCAGTTTGCCGGGGCTGGAATGCGTGTGTGTTTTTAAAAAGAGGCTTGATGTCTCTCCTTTTACCTAAATGATCCAGATATGTGTCTCCACCTATCCATCTTTGCCTAGTATCTAGATATCTCGATAATTCTAATTCTTAACCCAAATTTTAGATATAGAACTTAATTCCTCTTGGAATAAAGGAAATTGACTTGATATTCTCTTCTTTCCCAATCTGTTAGATCCTTTTAAACGCTGATTAGAAAGCTCTGAATTTTCACGTTAAGAGTATAAAAATGCTCTGCCTCGCGGAAATTCTTAGCCACGCAGTTGTTAAGATCTAGATAGTAAATCTACACCTCAGTCGAATGATGAAGACTTCCGTTGTTAAAGAATGACAAAATGGCGCGCGAAATTGGTGATCGTGAATTAGCCTATGTTGACAAAGCAAAGCATTTTGGAAAATCGAGAAAATTAGTGTGCGTTGATTTTTTATAATTTAGAACCTAGCCACTTGAATGCTGTAGACACAAGCAAAGTTTCAAAGGTGTAGGTTGGGTAATAACGGAGGAGTTTGCGAACAAAGCCTTCCAAGTCCACCTTTATGTATGTATTAGATAATAGATACACGTACTCGAGATGTGTAGAAAATCATGGCATTTGAAAAATGATAAAGGTATGAATTTTCCCCGTTGTTAACAATCAAGTGCGTTAAAATCTTCAAAAAAATTTTGAATCAACAAAAATCGGGTCTTACATCACGTATTAAGTTGCACGTAAGTGACTTAATAATAATTGTGTTCCTTTAAACATTATTAATTTTTTACTGTAGAAAAATTAAATAAAAATCTCCGTTCCAAAAATAGATTAAAAACAACAAACCAAAACAAAAATAAATTGTGGATTGGGTCAAAGACATCGAGATAGTAAAAATATTCAATTGAAATACCATAATATACATCTGATTAAAAAATAGGATTAGCTAGAATATACAAGATCAAATAAGAATATTGTTAATTTTAACTGTAACTGAATATTATGTTAATCAAAATGCATAGCTGTAAGAGCAAAAATATGTAAAACTTCGAAGAAATCGTTGATACACATTGAAAGATAATCCCAATATTAAGGGTCATTAGTCTCTTGTTTGAAATGCTACTAAAAATTTCTCTACTGCTGATGAAATAGAATTACAAAAAGTAGTACGAATCTCTCTTTTCGGGGCCAAAAAAAATGAGTTTATCTACCATAAAAGTAATAGGGATAGAAGTACCCATTTACTAAGAAGTCTACAAGATGTGCACTGCATCAAAAAAGCTTTCTCCCATGTAAAGAAAAAAAAAACAAATAAATTTCTGCTAAAAGTCCATTTTTCTTTTTAAATTAAATATGAAGTATCAGTGCAATATGGAAAAGTCGATAAACTGGCCGCAGTCAAACAAACAGTTCAACAAATGTCATACGCCATTGTCATATCTCTGTAAACTACACTTAACGGTTCTTAAAAAAACACGGTTCATTAAGTATCGTTTTGGGAGTCTTTAAAACTTATACATAACAATACACCTAGTCCACAAAGACTAGAGGGAAAGCCAAAGCTATAACATTTGATTGATTCACAATCATAAAGGCTAGAATATAGGAATGCTGTTGTGTTACGTATCACAGATTTCCAGAAGAGATCTTCCAAGTTCGGCATCTAGCGCAACAGAATGCTGCGGAAATATTCTTGACCTTGTTCAATCCTGAGAGCGCTAAGGATAGGACTGATCTGGCTTCGCGAACATATTATCTTTACCTGATGCCTCATTAATGTGTAAGAAAGGCACTCTTGGTGGAAGCGAGTTGCTGTTCTTAGCCAGGAGTTTCAGAGCCAGATCTATAGCTATGACTGGGTCATCAGTGATATATACGTTTTGTAGACCGGCCGTCCAGCTGAGGTGATAGGCTGACAGCTTGTGCTGCTTGTTATCTATCAGAACGTGAGGGATGTTCAGTAAGGTAGCCAAGATATGACCGTGCAGACGGTCAGTGATGATGACCCTGCCTCTTTGAAGGTAAAAGAAACCGTTGGTGCACGTATAGTAAGCCTGCTCTAGGCTGTTGGGAGCTTTCGGTGTGCGCCAATCCCACCAGTCGCTGACGTGAACTCTCACGCCTTGAGGAGCCACGGGAATCTCTGTATAGTTTGGAGTCTCATGGTCGCTGCGCTTGATCCACATTATGTCAAATACTGGTGACAGAAACCGAGGCATGGGACCAATTTGGAAAGCCATATCTGGCGCAACGATGAACTTTGTGGTTCCGGAAAAATACTGTTTGGCGTATTTGTATGACTGGTGATCTCTCATCACAAAGGTGACATTTTCATTGCAACAGTAATTTTTCTTGCAGAGCTCGAAGTGTATGGAATTAAAATCTCGAATGTAGACTGACTGAGGAAACACAAATATCTGATAACCCTTGAAGATTTTAAAGATAGTAAATCGCTGATTATCTGAAAATTTGTATCCCACAATGTTTCCACCGCCATGGACAAGTATTACTAAATCTTTGAAAGAATACTTACGCGCTTGCTTTTCTGCCCTTATAAAATTTTCTTTTTTGCAAGTGTTGGCGGCGCAATAATACAATAATTTCAGCTTGATCCGCGCCAAAAAATAAATCTCCCCGACACTAATGCACGGGTCACCTTTATTCTCAAATGCTGCAAGGTCAAAAAGCATAGCGTATTTATACGTCTTGAGGGCTTTTCCTATGACGTCAAAATGCAGCCTCTGAGCTTCTTTTACCACCTCTAGGTGCGTCCTTAATTTGCTAGATAGGAAACTGGATCTGTTGGGATTACTGATGAGATCTGCCTGCAGGAACTCTTTAATACTATGTTTGTGTTTGCTTAGATAGCCATCAAAGTCGGGCAGGAGATAATTCCTCTTAGGAAGATCATTAGCACGGTGTGTGAAAGTCCATTCGACAAGTGGGTCGTCGATCTGTGCTGAAGTCGCAACATCAAAATTCGTTGTTTCTGCATCCTCAAAAGGAGCCTTTTTCCACTGTGTAGAATGGTGCCCATCTGGAGTTGTGGGAACAGAGTTAATCTCAGCTATAGGTCCGGAAAACATCGAGTTGTCTGTCATTGAAATGGTAGAATCTCTCATGATGCCCAAACACAGACCACCAAAGAATGAACAGGTGACAAGAACAAAGTATTTCGATAGGGCACTGATTTCTATTCTTTGCATACGGTGGTGGGAGTCTGAAAAAAATATTTTTATTATAGTTTCATAAAAATATAGTCAATGAAGAATTCATACAAGAGCTTGATATTTATGTAAGTTGTGATTCTTAGTATTTGTCTAGTCAAAACCTTGACCAGCTGCCTAGAAATTATCACTTTCCATCTAAATGCTATAGACCTTGATTCTAAGAGAATCTTAATCTCAATGTTAAAAAGAACTTATGAACAGAACATTTCCCTAACGATCCGTCTAGACTTTCTCATTGTTTTTTTTTTCAGTATGGAACCGTCTCAAGCCATGTTATGTGTTTATGCAATTTAATGCTTCGAACATGAAAATGTTGGAGAAAATCATGTTTCCACAATGTTTTCAAACTTTTAGTGCATTTCATCTTATACACAATAAGTACCTTGCAAATTTGTTGTTGGGGCCTTTTGCTCGCGTTTGGTCCAGGCATATACCATCAATCCCAGAGTGCAAACACCAAGACCAAGGAAGTTCACTGGCGAGGCTGACCTACTTCCGGTGATATAGAGTAGCAGCACCACAAGAACACGCTTCAGTATGTTGGTCACTGCATGACTCACAACGGATAGCTTTTCAGATAGAAAAAGTTGGAACAGTTCAACAGTTTCATAATCTAAACCTTTAGATGTACTCTTTTCTTTTGAACATTGAGTAAAAAAAATATGGGACCATTATTGTCCTAAAACCCAATTGAAATGTCTGCCTGTAAAGCTGTAACAATAAGTAAGTGACTGCGTCTTTTAAGGCGTAATAATAAAATATGCAATCACCGGTAGTCTTTTTTTCTTTTCTTTTTTTTCATTCATCTCTCTATAAAGATATGAATAGCAAAACCAGAACTCATAAATGTAATGAAATAAAAATTATATGCATCTCTACAGTTGACTTTAAGTATTAGCTTCTGCAGCTGAAAATACTTTTGCTTGAAGAGAAATTTCTTCAGTTGGATAGAAACAAATAACAGATTTTCGCAGGGTTTTTATGTGTTAACATGTGAGATAAGGATTACTATATATTGATGGGTAGTTTTATTATTCTTTTTTAATGAGATAAATTTCTCTCTTTCTCCACTGAAATGGAAAATTTGATAGATAAAAAAAAAAGTTGTGAAGCCTGTATAGGATAAAGTGCTTATGTCGCGATTATATTCTTGTATGAAAGGAGCTAAGTGACATTCCTCTATTTTTGCCTGTAAATATTGAGCATAATACAGCACACTTTCATTCTCCAACAATATGTGTTGAGGGCACAGCTAACATACAAGAACTTTGACTTTGCATCTCCTTTAAAAAACACGAGTATCTGTAAGAGGAAAACATTCACATTAACTGTAGATATCTTTTAATGATTCAGCGAACGGCTCAACGAGCAAGAAATCTATAATGCACCCACCCACTACAATCAAGTTTATCAAATGAGTCAAAAATTGCAAGGAAAACCACGGTAAACTTAGTTTTAAGATACCGCGTACTTCTTCATATTTCAAACATTGATAATAGAACCACACCTATGATAGCTATGGCAAAGTACCAGACACCTCACATAATATGCAAATCATTAGAGATAACATAAAAGCGCAAAGACCTGGTATCATACTATTTATAGACACACACAAGCGTCCTTTTGTATCCTTTATAATTACCAAGTTATCCTCCAAGTCCAAGTGTGGTGTTTTGCTTTCTATTTTTCTATTAAATAGAAAGGCAGACGAGAACCTTTTTCTTTCTTGCAATGTTTATCTGCAAATTACATTATAAGTTGTCTGATCCACAAGATTACACCAATGTCTATGGTGCCATGTTAACAAGCAGGAATGCAGGGCGAGGGAAGTGCGGCATTCGAATCTTGAAGGCTTTAGTCACTAAAAATATTATTTTCAAAAGTTTGAAATTGAGAGGTCAGGGAAATTTCGTATGTTTAACAAATTTTGGAATAAAATTTTGCAAGTTTTGGTAAAAGAAGTATTAATGTAACAAAAAGAAAGCCTAACTATGTAAAAAGCTCAACCAGTTCACAAAATGACATGTTAATGAACTTTGGTGCGACGCAATAACATATGAATAAGAACGAAACAGCTTTTAGATGGAGCTTAAAGAATCAAAGATAAACTACATGACGAAAAACAAAGGAACAAAAGCACGGAAAAGTCTGTATTAAAAGTATTATTACCACAGCACCATGTACCAGCGAAATGATAATAAACAAAATAATATCCTCGCGCAGATGATCAACTGCCCTCTGTTATTCGCACCTCACAAGCGGAGAACATTTAATTCACAATAACCTACTGACTTTTTGGTTATACATTTGAAGTTGATTTTTATATCATTGTAAGTGCGATGTTTTCTTTCTTCTCTCATATAAGCTTAAAAATTGTAGCTGCAAATAAAAGTTACTTAAATTGCAAATTCATATCCTTTTTTAAAGTCCGTTTATAAAAATTAAAAGCTTATTTTCAAGTGTGTATAAGAAAGTGACGGTAATGCACATTACATAAAAAATATATCAGAGAAACCAGCTACTTTTCGCCTGCATCATCTTATTAACAATTGTTTCATCTGAAAGTTATAAGAAATGTTTTCAAAATTAGACAGACATTTCAGTGACGCTCGAGGCTTGCATGGGTAAATTTCATCACCGGTTACTGGTTGGACACGTGAGCGAGCGTACTAATCGCGTTTCGCCAAATGAACTTAAAGTTGTGTCGTCAGTCGCCGTGTTTAATCGTCTCACGTGTCGTCAGTCGCCGTGTTTACTCGTCTCACGTGTCGTCAGTCGCCGTGTTTAATCGTCTCACATGTCGTCAGTCGCCGTGTTTAATCGTCTCACATGTCGTCAGTCGCCGTGTTTAATCGTCTCACATGTCGTCAGTCGCCGTGTTTAATCGTCTCACATGTCGTCAGTCGCCGTGTTTAATCGTCTCACATGTCGTCAGTCGCCGTGTTTAATCGTCTCCCGTGTCGTCAGTCGCCGTGTTTACTCGTCTCACGTGTCGTCAGTCGCAATGTTTAATCGTCTCACGTGTCGTCAGTCGCCGTGTTTAATCGTCTCACATGTCGTCAGTCGCCGTGTTTAATCGTCTCACATGTCGTCAGTCGCCGTGTTTAATCGTCTTACATGCGATAAGACAATTCCTGTGGACACGTAGCTGTAAACCACGTGAAATATCCCGGACAGCACGCAGGTGGCTGAGGTGGAGAGTCCGTGATCAGAGAGGAAATTCTGAGACCAGGCCAGACCCGCCCCACTGGCGCAGGTCGCAGCGAATGTCAGCACGGAACAGCGCAGATTTCTCAACGTAAGGCCAGGCCTGTCTTCGTTCAGCATCCGTGACTTCAGGGCGATATTTCTGATAAACAAATCATCAGAAAAAGACGATAACAAAACGTTGCAGAACACCAGTTTTTTGATTCGCACATTTAATGAAATAGTAAGTTCAATACGATATCACTGTCTCCCTTTTTTCACCGCTACAAAACATCAACATTAACAGTCTGATATAACTTTTTCTATGATTAAGAATTCGAAGGGGAAATAGGCTTATCTTATTATTTTTTTAAATAACCACCAATACTTTTTTGAAAATATGTTTTGATGCAACTAAAACCAAAAAATGTGAAAAATAAAATATCAAACAGCTGCAGTGAGGGAGTTAATTTGGCCAACGCCATAAAATTGAATGAACAATTTGAAGGATATCTGACTGAAGTATTTTATTCACCCCGCCATGAATATACCCTGAGGCCAACAAAATATATAAGAATAGTAATACTTTGAAGCTCAAAAGAAAGGTAGGGGTAATTTAAGTAACGGTTTTCAGATTTTTATAATAATTTTTCTCAATTCGCATTCGAAGAGATTTATGATAAAAAGAGAAGACGTAAAATTAAGAAAGATTTTAAATAACAGGCACCATGATATAGGCTAATTTGATGATGAAATTTGAATAAGTGTTTTTAGCCAGACAATCTGTTATTATATTTCCTTAATTACAAAGTTTACAGTGGTGACGTAATTTCAAACTGATATCAATAGTCTCGTTGTGATTTTTAAATCTTATTCAATTTTCTAGACCTGAAGGCAGCTTTCGATTTTATATTATTATTTTTTTTGTGCTTATCGAAGCTGCATTTTTCCTCCTTATTACATTCGAAGAATATTTCTACAGTTGAAGCACCTGAAAGCCAGGACGATGTTTGACATGAAAGCAGCCCCTATCCCGAATGGAAGGTTGCTCTGAATGAGAGGATTTCCTGAAAACATGATGGCTCCACTCACGATAACAGGCAGACTGAGAATGGCTACTGGAGATAGGGGCGTGGCCAGAATGAAATACTGCAATACGGCGCTTGTAATCGGCTCCATAAGCTGGAGAGAAATAATTACAATAATACATTTCATATAGTATTAAAGCGTAACTAAATGAGAAAACTTGCTTTAAAAAACTTATGGCGCATTGTGCAAATGAAATATATTCTGAATGGTCTGTGTTGCAGCCGGGTTTAAAAATTCTGTAGAGTACCGGTACATTTTCAAAAGATTAAAATGAAACTGGTTTGTCAGATTATTGTAAGTTTGTAAATTAATTCTGGCCTATTCGTTTGCCGGCGGCACCAAATTCCCATATTTTCGCAAGGTATTCATCGAGATTTTCCTGTAATTTTTCAATCAGAAAAATGTATGTTATTTTCAATGATCACGTCGTTTCGGTTTTTACAAACTTCGGCGAGGCGTGTTATAGACGTGCAGACGAGCTCGCCACTAGTGTTGACGACTGTTTATTTGGAGAATGAGAGACCTAGATGTGAAATAACGTCCGGGCAGTTCCACTGTAACAAATACATGTACATAAAAAACATACCCATTTGGAAAACCCGATAGTATTAAGATACTTTGAAAAAGGACATTCCTTAGATACATAAAAATATATAATGGCTTATAATACACACACACACATATATATAATATATATATACATATATATATATATATATATATATATATGTGTGTATGTATATGTAATCATAACTTTTATACAGAGAGAGAGAGAGAGAGAGAGAGAGAGAGAGAGAGAGAGAGAGAGAGAGAGAGAGAGAGAGAGAGAGAGAGAGAGAGAGAGAGAGATGGAAAGTATTCATGATAGCTTTCAAATTAACTAAAATATTACGACTGCCAACAACTGAGTCTCTTCATATCAATTTGTCTTGCTCTGTGCATGTAACCATGATGCGTGTTGCTAATGTTTAGAGTAAATTAAAAATGTCTTTTGGCGTTCCACCCAGAGCATGCGATGACGGTCACCGCGAACTTATATGCAAAGGAATTTTTTTTTTAAATTTATGTTTTAGCTGATTTGTTTCAGTTCAAATGCACTACAGGCCGTTTAACTCGAACTGATTAGAAACAGCCCGCAGAGTTCGACTTGTAAGAAATACGACTATGAGAGTTGTACGAGTATAAAATAATAACGACTGTAGCTTTATAAAAAGAAAAAAAAATACCTTGATCGCAAAAGTGGACGAGGCAAACATGCAGGCCATGCTTAGATTGGTGAACCAGGTGGCAACCACGTGACATACTCTGGCCACGCCCACAGCCCAACCGCTGTCAAAGGCTTCCACGCGCACAAGGAGAAAGCACATTCCTTTCGTTGGGGGAAGGTAGAACGGAGGTGGGATGAAGGAATAATCATACGAATTACAAAGCTATAGCTCATTCCATCTTACCCCTCATCCCTCTCTCTGTCTTCGTCTCTCTACCTTTCTTGTTCTCTCTCTCTCTCTCTCTCTCTCTCTCTCATTTTCTCTCTCCCTTTCTCCCCCATCCACTTAAAACAACAGAGTGCTAGGGTTTCCGGAATCACAAAACCGTAGAACAGATAGGCCTTCACCTAGATCTGTTAAGATTTACAATTTGATTTTACAAGGAGCAAAATTGACCAGTTTCTGTTGTGCTCTATTTTCTTAAACTGGCGGTTAACGATAGCCAACCTACATATATTTCTATGACAAGAGAACATGTTCAGACCCAAAAGAAGGGATAAATAAAAGCTAAAATAAAAAAAATCCAAAATTGCAAAACAAAAAACAAAAAAAACAAACAGACCATTTTGCGAAACTGATATCTTCGCTCTAATAACTGCAAATGCTATTATACCCATAAACATTAATAACAATGTGCTTGAGAACTGGGCCAACTTGAATGTAATCGTGTAACATTTGTACCGGCCACTAAGCGCTGTGTTTTTGACTGAAAGGTTCCAGTACGACCAATCGTTCTGCACTGCCAGATTCCAAGAACTATTTTTAGGAAGATGCAATGACTGCAGTGAGAAAAATAAAGAATTACTTTTCTGCAAGGACTTATCTTAGGAATGTGGCTCAAAGCGTCGCTTATCATAGATTGATGAGTGAATTCTGTTGTCACACCTTTCTTCAGCGCTTTAAAAGAAAGCTTTGAAAGATGGACATCATCTTCATATGGGCAGTTGAAAATAAAGATGTCCTAATGCTCGAGAACGTTTTGAACTTCAACCTTTATCGAGCTCGATCAGAGCTAATAATATCTTAAGATTGATCTCAGGGCTTCCGTCTCAGTTCTTGACTAGTTTAAATAATGGAGTAGCAGTACCAATGAAGATCATTCTAGAAATATAATATGACTAAGGTTAAAACAAGGACTCAAGTTCAATCTAATGGCGGGTATACTTTAGGCCTATAAAGAGATGATCAAGCTCTATATAGACCTGTGTAACAGCAGTGGCGACAACAGTTTATTCTTTACGAACCCATTTGAATGATCGTGAGGATGGTCGCACTGACGGTACTCTGCCATATCTCCTCTGCGGAGAAGCTCTGTGAATCATGAACCTTTGAGGGAGGAGAAGCAAGAGAGGAAGACCGCTCTCTGACGTTGCTGAGGAAACTCTTGGCGAAATAGTGACACAAGAATGACGTCACTGTCCATATGGCAAACACTCCCAAGCTGCGGGCGGAGAGTAGACTCGGGGTCGTTGAAGTCGAACTGCAAGGTGAGTTGGTATAGTAATAATAATAATAATAATAATAATAATAATGATAATAATAATAATAATAATAATAATAATAATAATAATAATAATAATAATAGTAATAATAATAATAAT
>JAWDGP010002569.1:22500-64015 GCA_033675545.1 Elysia crispata
TAACGTTTATGGCTCCTGCATCCAAGGTTCACAATAGATTTCTCCATAACCGGTAAGTTTTGAATGTTTTTTGAAGTAATGGGTTCGATAAGCTTTTCACTAACAGCTTGCGAAAGGCTTGTGTGTTGATATGAAGTGTTTATTGACTTTCCCTCAACTTCATAAATGGACTAGATCTAGAAAAACGATCCATTGATTGACTTTGAGATCAAGTCAAGAAGGAATGGAAGTTTATATCTAAAACTGAAAGTAAACTGAAAAGGCTCTCTTTACTAATGAATATGAATAGAAATATGTTGTGCAGCGAATACAGGTTTAACAGCCAAGATAATTTTCTGAATAAATATGAGGCCAAGACAAGAAGCCATGCAAGTTTAGATCTAACACTAAAATTAAAGTGTAAAAAGTCTCTTTATTGCTGAATTATTAAAAATTAACGTGCACAAGGAGTAAAATTTTAGCAAAAAAGGTTTTTTTTCTAATATGTGCGAAATCAAATCACTTATCTTCACCGGACAACTATGAATATGCCGTCCTTTAAGCAAATTTGAGGCCAAGTCAAGCGGAAAGTAAACAATAGATTCTATTCTTGCTACTGAGTTATCAAAAATAATGTTGCAATAGGAGTAAGAGTTAAACAATATTAATGGTTTTGTGAACGAGCGCTATGCGCTTGATTAATTTACATATCTTCACTGGACTGCTTTGGGCTTGTTGTTTTTAAGGGAGATATAACGCCAAGTCGAGAAACTATGCAAGTTAAAAAAATAAATTATGAATTCTATTTTGCTTATGAACAATGAGAAAACAAAGTAAGAATGGAAACGAACAGAAATGGCTGTGCTGCTAAATCAAATTGCATCTTTTCTTTACTGAACTCCCATGTTCTTCCAGTGTATCTTTTAAGGCGATTCTAAGTCAAGAAATCTAGTATACAAGTGTAAAGATTTGGCATTGAAAGACTAGGCCAAGTTAAGACAAAGAATACATCTTAGCTAATTAAAAGACTTGGCACCAGGAAAAGACTTTCATAACTCTGAAAGAGAAGATTCTTTATTATCATTCTCATTGTGAGAGACTGTTTTTTCCCCCCTTTAAAATTAATGGATTCGGAAAATGAATGAAGTTGTCATCATTGCTTTCAAATCTTACTGCTGGCAACAAAAATGGTAAGTACATTTTTATATTTTATCAATGGATTTGGAAAATAAAAGGTAGCTTTGAATATTTCTGGTTTAATATAGAAAAATTTAACCGGTACTAGTTCATGCACTAGTTGTTGGACGTCACCAGCTAAGGGGGATATTTTACAAAAAGGGTAGGTGCCTCCAAAATAATGGTGTGAGAAAGCTTCCCTATTTCCTATTTTGACAATCAGTTACAACCATTTAGACGCGCTAAACCCACCCCCGACCCACACGTTCGAAATTGATTTGGGTGCTTTGGTACTGAAATGTCGAGTTTCCTTTCAAAGTTTGAAATTACTTATACACACCTACAGATGAGGCTGTTCTATCGTGTGAGTATACAAACGTTTTACGACTAGAAACTTGTTTAAGTTTCAAAGATCAATTTATCTATTTCAATTTGGTGCCTTACTAAAGTAAAGATTTTCTAGATATCTAGGTACAGAATAAAAAACTTGTGATCTCAATTTCTGTCAATAGAATATTTTCATATAAGTTTTAAAGATTTTTATCACCAAGAATTAGCTAATTTAACACTAGGTCTAAACTCTGAATAATAATATTCGGAAAGTGTAACTCAGGTAAAATAGGTAAGCCTACCTCGGTGTAATAATGGCGTAAAAAGTTAAACCTGAAGGGTTTTGCTTGAATCTTTTGTAAAAAGTATGACTATTTTCCATAGTCTGATGCTACAATTATATCTTGCTTCAAAGATAGACAATGGAAATGGTTTCGTTCATGAAAAATTAAAATAACTCAACTTGAGTTACAAAAAACAAACAAACAAAAAAGTGGTATCAAGTTTGATCTATTGTAGAATGGAAATTTCACCATTTTATGCGACAGGTGAATGTCTGAAATGAAGTGATTATGGCATTAAGGGAAACAGTGACTGTAACACAACAGTGGCAAAACCACGAACGCAAAATCACATGGATATCATGAGTGCAAGCTGGCTGGAGCTGATTGGCCTGAAAGGTTTAGCCAAATTTTATTCAACCTGCAATTTTTTGACACTGTATCTTTTTGAATTTTAACTCCACCGTTTTCCAACTTCAGTTCTTTCATCCATCTAATACTATGACCAGTCATTTTCAATAGCCTTTACGTCTTTGCCACTGTCTATGAGAAGTGTCTGCACCATGTTCTAGAAATTTAAACATAGCTTATTTACCTCATGTCTGTTTATCACTTAATGTCTTAATTTTGATAAATCCTAAGTTATGGAAATAAACAAAGTTTTAGTTATATTGGCGACAACATAACATCTGTTGATTCTTCTTCTACCCGATTTAAATATTTTAGACAAGTAGTAAAATTAATCAACGGTGTTTTTCATTTTACTTGTGACAACTAAAGACCTGGGTTACTTGTGACAACTAAAGACCTGGGTTACTTGTGACAACTAAAGACCTGGGTTACTTGTGACAACTAAAGACCTGGGTTACTTGTGACAACTAAAAACCTGGGTTACTTGTGACAACTAAAGACCTGGATTACTTGTGACAACTAAAGACCTGGGTTACTTGTGACAACTAAAGACCTGGGTTACTTGTGACAACTAAAGACCTGGGTTACTTGTGACAACTAAAGACCTGGGTTACTTGTGACAACTAAAGACCTGGGTTACTTGTGACAACTAAAGACCTGGGTTACTTGTGACAACTAAAGACCTGGGTTACTTGTGACAACTAAAGACCTGGGTTACTTGTGACAACTAAAGACCTGGGTTACTTGTGACAACTAAAGACCTGGGTTACTTGTGACAACTAAAGACCTGGGTTACTTGTGACAACTAAAGATCTGGGTTTCGTAACAGTAAGGATTATTTTAAAGCAACAGTTTCATCCAATGTAGGGTTTCATGTAATATTCACTCAAGGTGATCACTAATACCATAAACGAACGTAGCCTAACTAATGTGTTTTAGATACAAAATAAAGTTCTGCATAATCTACCCAGTATTTTGAAACATCGAATATAACTTTAAAAAATGTTAAGCTACATTCGCTTAGTTGTGTTGATTTAATACTTTCACTATTACTCATTTTTAGACTCGCTTCCACGTATGGCGGTTTGTCCAAGTAACGAGTTCCATAGTGCTATTGAGAAAGAGAAATTATGTAGGCCAATTAACCACTGTAATGTAGAGCGTATGCTGTAATTTAAAGCACTTATGCCTTGGTTGGATGTTCAAAGGAATTGAAATCGATCTACCAATTAGCAAATCAGTTCCAAGTCGCTCCGCTCTGTTGTGACGAGCTGTGTGTTTACACGTGACTGTCTTATTTCGAGCTATTGTTTTCTAATGGTAAAACAAAAAATGAAAAAAAAAAATAAAGAAAAAAAAACGCTCTCGTTCTGTGGCTACAATGGAATGACGCGCCTGTGCGCGGGTATGTGTGTCTGGAGAAGGTGGAAAAAGGGGGGCAAGAAAAAGGGGGATGGGGGTGGGGGGTGGGGGGTTGAGAGGAAAAAAAAATAAGATCGGACGCCAGCGTTCTACTTTACGTAGATCATACATGCAGCATATTACGATTTAATTTAAGTGAAGTAAAACATCTCCCCGCCAATAACTTGTTTGGGTCACAGCGTCTCTGTCTTTCTTTCTTTTTATTCTGCCTGTCTCGGCTCTTCATTCTGGGTTGTTCCCACTTCTGCCGTCACTCCTTCTTCGCCAAAAAGTCGAATTTTCATCCTTTGGTGATGGACAGAGTGAAAGGGGACGGAAAGAGGGTAAGGAGAGAGAGAGAGAGAGAGAGAGAGAGAGAGAGAGAGAGAGAGAGAGAGAGAGAGAGAGAGAGAGAGAGAGAGACAGACAGACTGACAGACAGACAGACAGAGACAGACAGACAGACAGAGACAGAGAGACAGGGAGAGAGATGAAGAGAAATGCGGAGAGAGAGCGGGAGAGAGGTTGAAAGAGAGTGAGAGGGGGTAGAGATGCAATTACTAGGGATAAGAAAGAGAGAGAGAGTGAGAGAGAGAGAGAGAAAGAGAGAGAAAGAGAGAGAGAGAGATAGATAGAGAGAGAGAGAGAGAGAGAGAGAGAGAGAGAGAGAGATGTTGAGTGATGGATACAGAGAGCGATGCACGCAGAAGGGGAAAGAAAAGAAAAAGATGCTGAAGGAGAGAGTTATAGACAGGAAGATAAAAAGGAATAGAGACGTAGAAGAGCAGTGCAGGAAGAAGAAATACAGAGGGAGGGAGGGAGATATATCATTCCTTCAAATCCCTGATCTCTCTTTCCCTCTTTCTCTCTATCTCTATATTCTTCACACAATTTATCGTTTGTTTTCTTTTTCTCTGTTCTATCTGGAATTAATGTTCATAAAGAACTCTTCCTTTTTTTAATGTCCAGGTATACGATCCTACGAGACATGATAGTGCAAAGCAGAGACGAAAGAATTAAACAAACACATTCATTTTCAACTACAAAAAAAAAATAATCATAAAATTAAAAAAAGATTAGTTTAAATCATTAATTTAAATCGAGTTTTCTCTCGCGAGCCATATTGTTAATTTTGGGGCTCATTCTGAAAATGTAGGCTATTTTTAGATTACACTAGTACCGTTTTATTCCCCGAGGCAAAGATTTTCCAGCCCGCAACACCAAAAATCATCATCATACGATAAGTAAAAAATTATCAGGCAGTGTCTGATATCCTGGCCAAGCTTACGATTCAGCGTTTGAAGATATAAATGGAAGCCAATTTTGCATTTAGACGTATCGATCTATTGTTAATCAGCAGAACGAATGAAAGTTGTTCAGTAGATCCTTACATCCAACAGACGTGTTAGACATGTATTTACTACAATCTTCATTTTTTTTAAATCTTAAATTCAATTAACATTGTGAGAGTTGAATTTTGTTTTGAGCCTAGAAAGGATTTAAAAAAATGAGAGATTGTGAGAAAGGGGACCGAAACCCTCGTCGGTCCATACTGAAGAACTGCGAAGGAGAAAAGGATGGAAAAAAAATGAAGACGATAATGATGATAATGATGATGATTATTGTCACGATAGTAGTCGTGGTTAGTACAAAAAAGTCACAAGTCACGATAGTACGGTATGGTGAAAATAAAGATTGCTAATTGTGATCATCATGCTTTGGATTCATTCAACTATACATACATGAAACGCTAATAAAATGTGAAAAACAGATTTTGTTAAACATCCATTATCATGTAGGTTTAAATAACCTCTCGGCACATTTATGCACTTAAAGCGAAAATTCTCTGCTTTCATAAGCGTTTCAAAGGATCTAGAAACTGATAAGTCGATTTCCTTAATTTGAAAAGTTTTTCCAAAAATAAATGGCGCATTTTTTTGTCACGAAAATTTTCTTTATTATGGATAGCTCGTTCAGAGGGCTAGCGATAAGAGACCCCCTGAGCTAGGTGGATATGTGCAAACTAAGTGACCACTCCGAGTTTCCTCACTTATTTAAGATCACGAGAGTGTTTTGGGGTCAATTAGAATCAAAATATTGTGGTTATAGGAGTAGCAAACTAACTTGTTAGAAAAAATTCTATTCATAAATCCTTTTAAACATGCATTATTGTATAGATTCAAATAAATACACAGTAATGCCTTCCAGCAAATCAGCCATCTTCATGCAGTTTGGGACAAATTCATAGCCTTGTACTAAGCTTTGAAAATGGTCTTTAAATGGTGTACGACCGGATTTTCTGGTTTCCCATACTAGATAGCATATTTTGAATCTGCATCGGGAAAAACAAAGGGTCAACTAGTATTTGAAAAGTTTGTGCGCCTCGAAAAACTAACAAGAATCCGCTAATTTTATGGTGAAGCTCTTCAGTAGTATGGGAAGCTCTGAATTTAATGATAAATGAAAATAAAATGTTTGGGTTAAAACAAAAAGGGTTTGTTTAGAAACCGTATTACGCTATTTTTTTTTTCAAAATATACTTTTAATGTTTGTGCTATGAAAGAAATTTTTTTTTTTTTTTTTTTTTTTTTACAATTTTTTTGTTTTTCTGCGTGATATTTCAAAACATTTTTAGGCATAACAAAGACGATTAAAAAAATCACGAGTAACATATTCGTACACAAACATTAAACATGGTAAAAGAGAAAAGAAAACAAACCAAAATAAGTGACGGAAAGAGAGGGAGAGAGGGACCAATAAAGAAAGAGTTTGTCAGGCATGGGACAGTATAATTAAAATCAGCGAAGAACTAATGTATTGAATTGCAATACCGACTGAATAATTGCGATAGTTCAGGTGGGCAGCTAAATCCACTTAAGGGTCATTATGAAAGACTAGTGACTTCATTAACAACACAGGTCAAATATTGGAATCAAAACGGATCATTGCTGGGTTAGAAAGAAAAGCTAATGCAGTAGCTGCTTGCCGGGTCACAGAAAATCGCAATGATATAAGAACCTGAGCCGCAGTAGAGGATGAAGTGATAGTGTTAATATTTGAACTATGCTCAACAGAGAAATAGGAAGAGAGAGAGAGAGAGAGAGAGAGAGAGAGAGAGAGAGAGAGAGAGAGAGAGAGAGAGAGAGAGAGAGAGAGTATGTGGGAGAAGGTCGGAAGAGACAATGCGATCCAGAAAAACGCAGAGACAAAGAAAGGCAGCGAGGCTAATAAAAAAAGAGACATCACTTACCGAGCTCAAAACAATTTTTGTTAATAAAGTATAAGAAAACTGTTCAGCTTCATTCATAACCATAATAGTTCGCTTTGCCTGCAGTATACTGATCTTCTGAAAGAACCTTTTAAACGCTCTTCATGATGTAACGACCAATTAAAAACAAAACAAAACATAAAATCCGTCAAGGCAGTGCAACTTGCGCAATTGGTAATTTTCGCGAAAATTAACAGTATTATGATAAAGAAAACCTTTAAACAGATTGAGGAAGTACATTAGCTGATTCCCAATTTAGATTTGCTAATAAAACAAACAAGAAAATATCACGTAAAGAGAGAAAAGAAAAGAGATAAGCAAAAAAACAAATACAAAAACTAAAAAAACAACAACCCTGAAGTTTTGTTATTTTGTACAGGTTGTTTCAAGCGAGTTTGCAGAAATTGTGTGACACATGTAGGATGTCATCTACAATCTGACTTGTGGGCGGAAAACTTGTCATCGGCACCGTCTGTAAACTCATGGTGTCGAACGTTTTTCATCAAGAAACAAGTCTGTCAATAACAAACAAGTTAACTGGCGGCCTCCAATTCTGTATGGTAATATGTGTTTGAAATCTATATCCGTTGTTTTTTTTTAATGATTTCGTAATTTCCTGGGAAGTCTGATACGCTACCAGTGGTTTCCTATCAAGTCAAGAATGGCGCTTTCTGTATGGATCCGACCTCACTACGAGATGGGTTAGGTGAAAATCGAATCCAGTCCAACATGAATAATCAGTAAATTTGACACAAGTTTGTGTGTTTGTAAGTATGTAATGGAGTGGCAGTGTCTGTGGTCGTAGGTCGCTGGCCTAATCCCCCTGGCGATCAAGAGATTAACCCTAACGGAAGCCATTCCAGCGGAGTCGTAAAGATCAACCAGTGTCACAGATCTCTGCGCTGTTTGGTCAGACTCAATGACCCGTAAAGTTCTGCAGTGGTCAGTAATTAGTCTGAGGCTCCTTCCCTCTTAACGAAAATAGCATGTAAAGGCCTGGGTTGATCAGTTGCTCTAGGAGGTTTGAGCGAGGATATATTCATGCATACCTGAGCCGCTGTATTCTAATTTCTCCCCACTGAGGTAAGCACTTCTCCCCTAGCTAGTCATGCTAATTATAAATATATGTGAAAAATTAAGTTAAGACGCGAAATTCTAGGAGGAGTTGGAAGTGTTTTATCTTAAATTATCTTGATTTTTAAAAGATCTTAAAGGCTTAGATCTAAAATGTATTTTCTTGGTACAAATAGAAAATATGTAAAGAATAGCTAGAGGAATCAATAAAGCTTTGGCAATATTCTGCCACACAGGAACACAGTTATTGAGTTGTGTTCACAAATATTCGGTAATATCTTAATTTTACTATTCTTTTTGGGTTTAACTGTTTTCGGAAGTGACATAAATTATCTCTAGTTGTGGTAAGAAAGAAAATAATTACGCATTAGCTTTATGCAGTGACACTGACAGAATCAACTTTATGAAATATAATTTATCATAAATTTTTAGTCTGAAGCTAAGAAATATCCTTAAAAGAATAAAATAATACTAGCCTATAAAGTAGCTTTTGCATTTTTTTTAAATTAAAGATAATCCCAATAACGATATTAATGTATGGTAATATCTTACATCAGATGTCAACTAGATGCCAACCTTCAAAACACAGTTGGTAACGAGCCATCAAAACATTACTGAAGAGCTTAAATTGTTTAACTAAAAGAGTTCATGGTTTTCATCTCGCCTTGTCCGACCTAGCCTTTTCTCACTGAGCTCTTTTCGTTGTATAACATAGATGAACAAGAAAGCAAAAAAAAAAAAGAAATTATAGTACCAGTTTTGAATGTATTATTTTTTCACGAAGAAAGTACATGTAATATTGTGTTAAATCAAAATGCAGTGAAACATTTTTTTCCCTCGGTGCTAAAATAACTCCACCTACCACTACCAATAGAAGCGGCAGCTTTAAAAGCGAAAGTGCGCCAACATCACGGGTGGCTGAGAGAGAAAGAGAGAGAGAGAGAGAGAGAGAGAGAGAGAGAGAGAGAGAGAGAGAGAGACAGAGACAGAGAGAGAGAGAGAGAGAGAGACAGAGAGAGAGAGAGAGAGAGAGAGAGAGAGAGAGAGAGAGAGAGAGAGAGAGAGAGAGAGAGAGAGATTGAAGTCCCATAAAGACACACACTGCACAGTTTGGCACTCACAGAGTGTGAAAGCACGTCTCTATGCATCACAAAACTAAAACGGAAGAGGTTTTTTTTTTTTTTTTTAAATTTTCAGTGGTGCATAGTGTCAGTTAGTTTTTCTTTATCTCGAACTAAAATAACTCAAATGAGCCGACGACAAATATTCCTTTGAGAGATTTTTACTTTGACATTTATTTAAATTGGCCCTGATGTCAGCGGATTTTGTCGCTGAAAGACAAAACATTTTTTTTACATAAATTCAGATTAACAATTGACTCTTAATTCTTTTGCATCTTTCACAATGAGATATATTTTCAAGTTACCGTCCAACAAGCAAACATATCAACACAGTAAAATTGCTAAACCTAAGCCTGGTAATACAATAAATTTAATACTAGTGACCCCTTCAACCTTTCCACTGCCATTATAGATCAAGGTTGACAGCTACGATGGCGAAATATCAGTTGCTGTAGTGTACCTAAAATGTTTTGATGACATTTTGTATCGTCCTGAATGTAAAGTGAGCTTTTATGTAAAACCAAATATTACACTCCCTGCCAGCAAGCAATCTGTGACAATCGAAGCTTAAAGAGACCGCTTGGGTTTCTCTAGCATCCCGAGGTGACATATGGTTGTATAGTACTGTTAAAACACCCTGAATCGATGAGGTAAAGACTGATAGCATGGATGGAAAAATGATTTCGGCTGTTTGCACTCTTTTTATATACGTGAATGTACAATATTTTTTGTCTGTCGGTTGTTTGGCTGATCAGTGGATCGATTGATTACTTAGTATTATTATTGATAGATTGGTTGATTGGTATTATTATTGATAGATTGGTTGATTGGTATTATTATTGATAGATTAGTTGTTTGTTATTATTACTGATAGATTAGTTGTTTGGTATTATCATTGATCGATTGGTTGATTGGTATTATTATTGATAGATTGGTTGAATGGTATTATTTTTGATAGATTGGTTGATTGGTATTATTATTGATAGATTGGTTGATTGGTATTATTATTGATAGATTGGTTGATTGGTATTATTATTGATAGATTAGTTGTTTGGTATTATCATTGATCGATTGGTTGATTGGTATTATTACTGATAGATTGGTTGATGACTTTTGTGATACTGTTTGTGTCAAATCTTATGCTGTAAAATGTTGGAGATATCGGCTCGAGTAAGGATAAGAACTAGCAATAAGCCATGCTTGGATTATATAAAGAAAAGGACAGGTATATCAATTGACAAACAGTGTCTTATTTTCTAATGGAAAAAGGTTAAGGACTAAACCTAACTATAAAGGAAAAGAAACAACATTCTTATATTTTCTAGGACGTAGAATGATATTTTCCTTTGTTCACTTTAGATAAGAGGAGGGAAAAAGTACTAATACTTTAATAAGATGGTATACTTTTAGCTTCAAGATATTTTGGTCCATTTTACTTTTGCGGTACTGTAGATCATAAAATTTAGTACCTAACTGATAAATTTTTTGACTTATCTTTTTCACTTTGATATGTTCTAATGGGACATCTAAAAGATACTTTGCTTAATAATTGGGGTTTAAAATATTTTGATTCAAATCAATATAACTATGACGAATACTTTTATTGATTTTTTTTTTCCGTAAAATGGAAAGATGATCTAAAATTATGAGAATTTGAAAACAGTTTCATTGGTTCCTATTAATTTATTTATTTGAATCAGAATGTGTTTTTTCTCCGAAACAAAGTAAATTGAGGTTACATTTGCAGACTTAGCAGAACAAATTTTGATCAATATTTATGAAGGCTCACATTTAGAATTATTTTTTCACAAGAACTTGTTTCTGCAGATAAAAAAAACAACAGCTAAATACTGATGAATGCTTATTTATATCATTAATGCTATAATTTATATGATAGTTTAGTTAAAACTGGTAAAGAAGATTAATAGTGTTAGTGTATTTGGCAGACACATAACCAGACAGGTAGAGAAAGCTAAGAAAGAGAAAAATACTGAGGAGAGGCCAATCGAGATGAAAGTTAGCAGTTTTGCATTTTGTGAAATAAAATAAATTATTATCCTTTATGAATTAAAAAGAAAGTAAACATGTCAGAAAAGAAGAGAGAGAGAGAGAGAGAGAGAGAGAGAGAGAGAGAGAGAGAGAGAGAGAGAGAGAGAGAGAGGGGGGGGGGAGAAACTGTAAGAGAGTTGAAATGAAAGAAATGTAAAGAGATAAATTAGATGGAAGTGAGATATAGAGGAAAACGAAGAATAACAAACAGAATCAGAAAGAAAGCAAAAGGCGTGAAAGACAAAAGAAAACAGAAAGACAAACAGTCAGACAGACAAACATACACAAAGAAAGACATAGAAGCAGATAGAGAAGGAAGTATGAATTTCTTTACTGTGACGGTCTCTAACATATACAGAGGTCTTTTTTTTAAATTTTTGTGAAGTTACCATTGATCATTTTAAAATAGTAATAACGATAATGACAACAACGACGACAATAACAAAATCAACTGAAACAGAGCTACTACTACTACTACTACTACTACTACTACTACTACTACTACTACTACTACTACTACTACTACTACTACTACTACTACTACTACTACTACCACTACTACTACTGCTGCTGCTGCTGCTGCTACTGCTGCTGTTGCTGTTGCTGCTACTACTACCACCACCACCAACAACAACAATATTAAAAATAATGATAATATAATAATAATAATAATAATAATAATAATAATAATAATAATAATAATAATAATAATAATAATAATAATAATAATAATAATAATAATAATAATAATAATAATAATAATAATAGTAATAAAAATAATAATAATAATAATAAGAATAATAATAATAACAATAACACCAACAACAACAGCAATACTATAGGAATTCAAACTGTGTTGCAGTCGACGTATCACCAGTTTTAAAGACGCTCACGGCGATAAACTCAAACGACCCGAGTATGCGGTTCCTATTCTTCAAAAACACGCCGGACAATGGACTTATTAGTTTTACACCGAGCATCGAACGTTTTCGTTGTTGGTTTTTTTTTTCAAATTTTTTAAACAATTTTTGAAGAAATGAAATATTTCAGAATTATTTTTTCTTTTGTTAATTTTTCAAACTGATCACAGATGCAACAAAAGTTTGATAAATAATGCTAGATCAAAGAAATATTGTTGATGTTTACGATGCATCATTCATCAATAAGATAGAAGAAAGGAAAAAAATTTGGAGGTTTTCTTTTTCATACTAAGGTTTTAAGTAGTTCGCAAAACAAAAGATTTTTTTATGGCCGCCATAGGGAATAGAGGAAATATTATTGCATCCGCTAAATCAGCAAATTGAGCAAGTAAACGATTGCACTACCCTACTACCGTGATTTTAAAGTTTAAACATCTCTTGAAAATTTGTTCTCCTTTTTTTCTCTCTCTCTATCTCTCTCTCTCTCTCATAATTTCAGACTAAAAAAAAACAAACAAAAAAAAAACAAAAACGATGCTAATAATATGAAATTACTATAATTCATTACGGATATAGCCGACCCACTCACCTTGTCATCATGGATCTATGATGCTCGATAATTCGTTCTGTATTTCAAACTCTTTGCAACCGTGGAGGCCTGTGATCTCAAGTTTTCCTTGTTAGCATTGCTGGAGCAACAGCTTTTCCTCTAGAGTTTCGCCGGGGACTCTGCAGCCAAATGACCCTCGAAACTCACGGTGAGAGCAGAGCTTGTTGTTACTGGCTGTCTGGCCGAGTCGTGAGTCTATTTGCTCACACTTCGAGGCACGGTCAACGACAATCTAGATCTTATACAAGTAATGGTACACGCCCATGAAAGGATTTCATAGAAAATAGTCGAACTCTATAATAATTATTTTAAATTAACTAGAAATGTCTTTTCACGAATTTGTGCAAAATTATGCAAACTGTTTTAGGAAAAACAGATTATACTGTATATGTATTACCGTTTTATAGCGAGAAGAGTTAAACACGGAGGTATGACTTTTAAGAGGTTAAACATCGCTGAAATGCCTGGCTTGATGAGAGAAAGCTGGTGTGCGGAGTTCAAGGGAAATGAAACAGATACGACGGCCCGGTGGGGGCGGCAGTTACTGATCTGCACACATGTTACACAAGCTAGGGATAGTAAAAATCCAAATTACTTTCTGTCCAGTTAACATAATGTTAGAACATTATAAAATTTAATTTTTTCTAATTGATGGGTGATGGCTCTTCACAAGGACGCATACTAAAATAATGAAAAGGATGATTCAGTGACCATTTATGGTACGGGATGATTCTTTTAAAACCATTTCTAAAGCAGTGTTTTATAGCACCAGAAAGTCAGAGCTTGGACTCTTTGAAAAGAATGATGGTTAAAAGCTTGAGTAGTAAATGAACGGGCTAGATTTTATTTCAAATCCCAGTCCAGTTGTTTAACCGAGATTATCCTGGAACTAATATTATATTGACGGCTGAAGATCTTGAAACCAGTATGTTGCTGTTATGATACCGTGTCTGCTCTAGCAATGTTGTGTTGTGAAAAAAGAGAGGAATATTGTTGAGAGTATTCTGTGAATGGCCCTGCGCGAGGCAGACCTCATAATGAGTTATTAAAATACATCTTACCTTCTATTTCGTCCTGGATCATTGGAAAGCTGATAGACATGGCCTTGCGCTCGTGATGCACATCCTACTGAGAGTCATCGACGTAAAGTCATAGGATACAATAATTACGATAATGATAATACTAATAATAATCATAATAATAATAATAATAATAATAATAATAATAATAATAATAATAATAATAATAATAATAATAATAATAATAATAATAATAATAATAATAATAATAATAATAATAATAATAATAATAATAATAATAATAATAATAATCATAATAATAATAATAATAATAATAATAATAATAATAATAATAATAATAATAATAATAATAATAATAATAATAATAATAATAATAATAATAATAATAATAATAATAATAATAATAATAATAATAATAACAATAACAATAATAATGATAATAATAATAATAATAATAATAATAATAGTAGTAATAATACAATATACTATTTTTTATTTTCATATAATTGTGAGTGCAATGTTTCTGTATTCTTTCATATAAATTATTTAAAAAGTGTAAGCTGCAAAAAAAAAAGTTTTATAAATTCCAAATTCATCTACTTTTTTCAAGTCCGTTTATAAAAATAGCTTATTATCAACTGCGTATTATTATAATAAGTAAGTGACAGTAATACACATTGTAAACAAAAATTTATCAGAAATTTATCTGGTCGCTTGCATACTGGGGAAAAAAAATAATTTGATAGCATTCTATCAAAATTCCTTTGCTCTAAAAGTTATACGAAATTGTAAAAGGTCAGAAAGAAAATTTCATAGCGCTGAAAGCTTGCACAGGTAACTGTTATGACCGCTCACCGTAAACTGATCCTAGTGGACGCGTGAGAGGCCGTTCTAATGGCTTTTCGACAAGTGAACTGAAAGTTGAGTAGTTAGTCGCCGTAACTAATAATAGTCTCATTTGTAGTTGGAGTAGTAGTAGTGGTGGTGGTGGTAGTAGTAGTAGTAGTAGTAGTAGTAGTAGTAGTAGTAGTAGTAGTAGTAGTAGTAGTAGTAGTAGTAGTAGTAGTAGTAGTAGTGGTGGTGGTGGTGGTGGTGGTGGTGGTGGTGGTGGTGGTGGTGGTGATGATGGTAGTGGTAGTAGTAGAAGAAGAAGTAGTAGTAGTAGTAGTAGTAGTAGTAGTAGTAGTAGTAGTAGTAGTAGTAGTAGTAGTAGTAGTAGTAGTAGTAGTAGTAGTAGTAGTAGCAGTAGTGATGGTGGTGGTGGTGGTGGTGGTGGTAGTGGTAACAATAGTAAAAGTAATAATAGTAATGGTAGTAGTGGTAATAGAAGTAGTAGTAGTAGTAGTAGTAGTAGTAGTAGTAGTAGTAGTAGTAGTAGTAGTAGTAGTAGTAGTAGTAGTAGTAGTGATAGTATTAATGGTAGTAGTAGTAGAGTGATAGTATTAATGGTAGTAGTAGTAGTAGTAGTAGTAGTAGTAGTAGTAGTAGTAGTAGTAGCAGCAGCAGCAGCAGCAGCAGCAGCAGTAGCAGTATTGGCGGTAGTAGTAGTAGTAGTTGTAGTAGTAGTAGTGGTGATAGTATTAATGGTAGTAGTAGTAGTAGTAGTGATAGTATTAGTGGTAGTAGTAGTAGTGGTAGTAGTAGTAATAGCAGTAGTAGTAGTAGTAGTAGTAGTAGTAGTAGTAGTAGTAGTAGTAGTAGTAGTAGTAGTAGTAGTAGTAGTAGTAGTAGTAGTAGTAGTAGTAGTAGTAGTAGTAGCAGTAGTAGTAGTAGTAGTATAAATAATGGTACAGATGATTATTAAAAATGAGGATGATGATTATAGCAAAAAGCAAGTCTACTGCACTTCTTTCTAAAATGCAATAAGAAAATTTATGCTGACTGTGGGAAAGCGTAAGTTCAAAACTAAGGGTCCGTGTTTTATTCTGTTCTAAGAACAAGAAGTAGCTGGTCCGTGTTTTATTCTGTTCTAAGAACAAGAAGTAGCTGGTGCTATCACTTTTGCAATATTTTTAAATGTCAGACAGAATTGATAATAATTTAACTTTCTTTGAAAAACATCTTTGACGTAAATATCATCACTGATGAAGAAAAAACATATTATGGAAAAACTAAAGAATATTGTACTTGTCACGTTGAAGAATAAAAGACAAAAAAGGTAAAGAAGAGAAAAGGATACCCAGAACAGTCATGGTTATAACAACAAGAATAGTTTTTATTGGCGAAGCTGATGATAATAGAGAGGGGGATACTGTTATTTAAGATACGTGGGTGGAAACGCATCAGATAGTTTTTTTTTTTCTTCTTCTAAACTAAGTCTAATGAGTGAACATTAATCATTAATATAATATATATATATAAAGGAAATGAAACGTTTTAAATCCAATCAAAGTTTCCCCTAATTTTCAAATTGAAACTTGAAAATGGTAAATTATTGCTTGAAATCTCAAATCTTTAAGGCAGCTGACAGGAGAAGATGGCGACAAATACAAGAGCTGGAATCCTACTGTCAGTGGTAAGAGAAGGGCTTCCCTCATTACCCAGACTCCCTTGCCCTCAGCAAACGAAAGAATCCTCACATCCGGGCCACTCCTGCAGGCGAAAGCGACGTCTGAAAAAGAGAGAGTTCAAGTCTGCTTCAGTTCTTACGTCAGGAAGCAATGTGACATCACCAGTCGGTAGGTCGTAGCAGATGAGATGCTGGGCTTAGTTCAAAATTTTTTTTTGGTAAAATGCATGAACATTTTAATCAAATTTTCTGAAAAGTGTATTAATATAAATTTTGTATTTATCTCTAAATAAAACTTTGTCTTTAGACGCAATAAAGTCACCGTTATTCTTTGTACAAAACCTACGATTTTAATTTTCTGATGAAAATATTTTTGCAGTTATTTCATATTCCATTTCTCAAAATGTCTTTGATCGTTATCATTCTAAAGGTTAAATCTATACAGTTAATATTATTATCTTTGCCCAGTTCATATCCATCTTTTCTTGCTCTTTCAATGATATTTTTCCGAATGTTATTCCCACTCTTTCATTGATTCAGAGCGAAGTATTAACAGCGCCAGTTCCGTGTTCCCCACATCCACCCCGATTGACACACCAGCCAGCAGCAAACCAACATCCAGGTCCAACTCAGTCAGAAGCAGGTAAACATTTATCAATTCTGAGTTAAAGCTTTTCTTATAAAGTCCTTGGAGAGGATCAAAAGGAATTTGTAACAATTGACTGTGCTCCTTAAAGTAAGAAATACAAACAGTACTGAGTGATATTTTTTTGCCGTAGGCCATTTTGCTTTTTGATCGTATTATGAGAAATTTAAGTCTCAATTAAAAGATCGGATTGACAATAGCCTCGTCAGTAAGATCAACCCAATAAATGTAAACTGGAATAATATCATCTCTAGATACGACTTTTGAAAAAAACAATGTTATGACAAAGCACAACTTTTCGGGAACAATAGTAATGAAGTTGTTCAAATCAAAGGAAGTCCCATATTAGGGGGAAAAGTCAATTTTTTTCTGAAAAAGAAACAAAGAAAAAAACCCGACTTTTAATGTATTGTTAACAAACAGCAGAGCATCAAGCATTTAAAAGAAAATAGTTTCCATTCAACGCTTCTGACATCAAATTTACAAACTGCCTAAATTTTTGAGTAATTAACCATTTTGGTCGATTTCGTGTTCCAGTGCTTATTCCATTAGACAATGAGTCAAGCTTGTAGGGTAAGCCACGTACACAACCTTTCATCTCTCCTCAGTGCTAGTAGCAGGCCCGGAGGCAATGTTGCCAAAGACGGACACGCTGAAAGAGTCAGGGGAGAGGAGAGGGATGGCGTGGATGATCTCCTGGACTTTGCTCCAAAATACAGCGATGACTAAGAACAAAAGAAACAACGTGTGCTCAAGGCAGGTAGAGCTTGAATCTAGCATGCTCTAAACTATCGGAAATCTAGACACAATAAAAAGAGTTCCAGAGATTATTTAACATTTGAATAAGACGAGCCCCATGCCTTTCAACTACCGTTTCCATCTGGCTCGAGACGGACAAAGGATTGTAGGGTTGGGGAGGAAAAGAACACAACTTTAGCTTAAGATCACGCCACAGCCTTTTTCATGCGGAATTACACATAGGGTACACCAGTCCAGATCACAAAACTCCTCATCTTTAGGAGTTAATTGTGAAAATAGAAAATAGACGACTGCTTGAATTAATCTTTACAATGCAAATGGAGACTAAAACACAATTATCGAGACATCCAGACAGATAAAGCAAAGATGTTTTTAAAATGAGCTTGTCTTCTTAGCTTTTTCTCTCATTTGAATTATGCTTCCTAACTTTCGATGCTCTCCGATCAGGGATCCTTCAAGACCCTTCTTCAGAACTACTTCCCCGATCTGATCAAGTCCCAGAAGATGATTCTCCCTCTGTTCTAGAATCATCCACTGGAGACGACGGCTATGACCCGGATCTTGACCCGGATCTAGGTCAGAATAAAACATTTTTTTGTTTATTATTATTTCACCAATTTTATTTGTCTATAGGCGCCTTTATGCGTTGTTTAAGCAATTTACGTGAGCAAAAAAAGATCTGATGTTGATACAAACATGAAAACAATATCTTCCTCCCATCCTTTTTTTCCAGTATAAAACATAGCCCTTACGAAGGCGGCGCCAGCTTAGCGAGCCTGCTACTGAAGCAGACAATCTAGAAAGGACCAAATTTTTATCTATCGTTTTATTTGTTTTAAGAAAATACTTAACGCAATCAAGCACAAAGCTCCTGTTGTTGATTTGATTGTGTAACACGAACGGCGTTGCGACCTGATGTTACTTCATGCCGTAAGTTCAACTGGAAGTAAAAAAAAAAATAAAAAAAAATATATTGATCAATCGATAATCAGTCTTTCAATCGACTGGTCTCTTACCTTTTAGTTTTATTCAACAGTATAAAAACCAGTTGATATTTTTTAAATCGAACACTTGAAATAGTTAAAAAATCACTCAGTCAATTATCTAATGAACCAATCAATTCATCTTCTGATCTTTTGTCGTCTGGCCAGGTCTAGAGCTCCTAGCAGACGAGCGCGCCAAGAGATGCCGAGAGGACGGCGCGTTTGCCGAGTACAAGCAGCTGTGTCGGAGACACAAGGTGGTCCCGAATTCTTTCTTCATGCGACACTCGCTGGACGAGCACCTGAAGATACGGCATCGATACTTCAGCTATGGCGACTCTGCTGTGCTGTCGCACGAAATTCAGGTCAAACTAAAAATCGAATTGAAGTTAAAAATTTTCATGTATTGTAAACCTTAAACCGCAGGAATTCGGATAAAGTATAAGAAAATGACATTAAGAAAGGCAACGAGTTACCCATTATGTTTCCCAAGCAAGTTCTTGTGTATTTATGATTGCATATGTATTTTTCTTCTAAACATGGGAATTACTAAAGAGTAACACATCAAATAATTTTTTTATTTTTATTTTGCTAAGGTTAAAACATATTACGGTCATTTTAATAATTGCTATCCTTCTTTAAGCTTTATTTTTTTCTCTCTCTCTCTCTCTTATACTTTGAATAGTACAAATGTAACGCCGGCTTGACTTTGCTTGGACATAATCATGTGGTGAGAAACCCAAACATTTCTTTAACTAAGAACCAATTCCTGGTGACTTCCATCTCCAGAATCAGCCATCAGTGACAAGCTTAGATATTGAAGACAACTTCATGGGTCCAGCCGGAATGCTTTGCTTTGCCGAGATGCTCAAATCGAACGCCTACATCACGGAAGCGGTGAGACAAGGGGAGGGGGGGGGGGGCAACAAAAAGTGTGTTTGTGAGAGGAAAGGGGGAGGGGGATTATTTAATAGTCCATCGGCCATTGGATTTGGGGAATATTGTTTATTATGCACGTTGTAGAGGAAACAAATGTTGGATAAGAACATGAAGAAAATGAAGATATTTATAATAACATATTATGTATAAATGTAAATTTTTTAAAATCTCTAATGAGTTAAGAAAAAAAGCGGTGTGAGTGAGTTGAGTGGTGCACTCAAGCCAGCATGCTGTGGCAAAAAATCGGTACTAATAGCTTTAGATCTATAGGCAACGACTTGATCGTGCCCAAAGTAAACTGTTCCTGGCCAGCTGCCACTACAAGCCATCTCAAATATTAATGAAACTGTACTTCGTATTTGGTTACACATGGAAACAGCGGCACCTGTAAAGCCACATAATTATGCCATTAATGAGGGTTAACTTGAATACCAGGTGAACATATAGCGACCACTATAGCGCCTTTGGACAGCGCACTCGTAAAGTCAAAGCAAAGAGAATAATCAATAACTGCTGTATGGGGAATCAGGCGGGTGAAATAGTACTGAAATGTAATAACATATACCTCGTCAATAGAACTATGACTCTCTGTTAAGCGGGATCGAGATTGGAACACTGATTTAGCACGAAGCGGATCATCATACACAGCGGGCGTCAACAGATCGAATGATTCCCACAAAAGCTCGTCAGCTTATCTCATTTGAATCACTCGTGAGCACAATCTGGCTCGTTGCTATTTCCACAATCTGCCTTTTTGCTATTTCCACAACCTGGCTCATTGCTATGTCCACAGCCTGGCTCATTGCTATTTCCACAGCCTGGCTCATTGCTATTTCCATTGTCTGGCTCATTGCTATTTCCACAACCTGGTTCATTGCTATTTCCTCAGCCTGGCTCATTGCTATGTCCACAACCTGGTTCATTGCTATTTCCACAGCCTGGCTCATTGCTATTTCCATTGTCTGGCTCATTGCTATTTCCACAACCTGGTTCATTGCTATTTCCTCAGCCTGGCTCCTTGCTATTTCCACAACCTGGTTCATTGCTATTTCCACAGCCTGGCTCATTGCTATTTCCATTGTCTGGCTCATTGCTATTTCAATTGTCTGGCTCATTGCTATTTCCACAGCCTGGCTCATTGCTATTGCCACAACCTGGTTCATTGCTATTTCCTCAGCCTGGCTCATTGCTGTTATTTGTTGCCATCCTCGGGCTGGTCATGCAAGGTTATGAGTGATCTACGCAATAACGTTTTGTTGAGCGCTTTGGACATTTGAGTGGTTGCATATCTGCATATTTAGGGAACAGCAGTTATTTTCTTGTTTTAAAAAGCGAAGAAATGGAAATTACAAAACTTACATTAAGTCTTGAAGGCAAGGCACTCTTCTTCAACGCAATATCACTTTCATTTATTTTTGTTTGATAGTGAAGTGAAAATTTTTCAAATCATGTCAAAGACGCAGATCTTTCAAAACAGGTTATAAATAAAAGAAAAAGAAAAAGGATGTCATGAGCACAAGATCAAAGGTGATTTTATAAGATATTTACTTCATGTATGAATAACCCTTTTTATTTATTCTCGGCAAGTCTGAAAAATTAAACCTGGTGTGTAACAATAAATAATCGTAACACCCATATCTCAAGTACCCTTCACGTTACAATAAGTATAGTCCGGATACAACCATTGGTTTTTTTTTTCTAATATAAAATAGAGAAAGCGTTTAAATATTTCATAGGAATTTGAATCTTTGCACACACCCGCCTTTTGTTTAAACAAGCTCTAGATTGATGAAGGAGAAAAACAAATATTTCGGCATGATTACAAAGAATGAACACACAAAAATCTAATGAAGCAGATGCGTCTCTGAGGTTTGAAATTTCTTATATGCAGGGTGTAAGCGTATGACTGGCGGTGTCTGCAGCTAACTGCATTTGACTATTGTAGTGAATTTTGCTTGGTGTGCATGTGCTTGCCAGTGGTTTGGGCGTGCCTCTGTTTCCTGAAAGATCAGCCTTGCTGTGGCGATTATTAAGTTGAAACAATACACCGATCAGGAGCTTGGATGATTAGATAATATGATATTTGACATCAGCGAATACTTTCAAAGTTTAATATGTTTCCATATCGTAGACAGCTGTGTGTAAAGATTTGAAAGATTAAGGTTAATAAAGCAAACATTATTATTCATCATAGGCCATTTCATAGTAAAAAAAGAGAAATATAGACAAAGAGGGAAAAAAAGATAAAGAGATAAATAGAGTGAGAGAGAAAGAAAGGAAGGTAGGTAGAATATAGATAGATAGTTAAATAGATAGAAAGAAAGATAGATAAATAGACTGAGGGAGAAATAGAGATAGAGAGAGGAGAGGAGAGACAGAGAAAAAGAGAGAGAAAGAAAAAAAAAAAGAGAGAGAGAGAGAGAGAGAGAGAGAGAGAGAGAGAGAGAGACAGACAGACAGACAGACAGACAGACAGACAGAGACAGACAGACAGACAGACAGACAGACAGACAGACAGACAGACAGACAGACAGACAGACAGACAGACAGGCAGAGAAAAGAGAGAGAAAGATATTCATTTTTCTTGCAAACCTTTTCGAGTCCACACGACTGAAAATCACTATGCCACCTTCACCAACAAACTATGTGCACATTTCCGCAATGGTCATTGACCATGTTCCCGTTACTTTCCAAGAACTTGGCCAACAACAACGTAGGAGTGTGCGGAGCTCGCCTGATGAAGTTATACTCATCAAAAATGTCAGACTTGTAAAACTCAACATGTAAGGTAAACTCGAGACTCTTAGAGCCATTCATTAATAAGGGTATCTAATTTTATACAACGGCAATCTGGAAACATACCTTTTGGTTGATTCACTGTTTTATCTTAATTTTCTCTGGCCGACCATACCGCGAAAGATAGCTGTGAGATAGATCTAATGTTGGAAAAAACATTCCAGAAATTCTCCAAGTTGACCTAAAGCGCGAGATCATTCTCAGCTTTGATAATGTTGCTTTTACAGCCTCATTATTAAAAACAATAATGTTGCTTTTACAGCCTCATTGTTAAAAACAATGTTGCTTTTACAGCCTCACTATTAGAAACAATAATGTTGCTTTCACAGCCTCATTGTTAGAAACAATAATGTTACTTTTACAGCCTCATTGTTAGAAACAATAATGTTCCTTTTACAGCCTCATTGTTAAAAACAATAATGTTCCTTTTACAGCCTCATTGTTAAAATCAATAATGTTCCTTTTACAGCCTCATTGTTAAAAACAATGTTGCTTTTACAGCCTCACTATTAGAAACAATAATGTTGCTTTCACAGCCTCATTGTTAGAAACAATAATGTTACTTTTACAGCCTCATTGTTAGAAACAATAATGTTCCTTTTACAGCCTCATTGTTAAAAACAATAATGTTCCTTTTACAGCCTCATTGTTAAAATCAATAATGTTCCTTTTACAGCCTCATTGTTAGAAACAATAATGTTGCTTTCGTTTCATTTTAGCTCAACTTAGTCGTCATTGTCGTATACCAATGACATCGATTATAAGAGAAGACGTACTTATCCAAAACTTATCTAGATGGCGCTATGTGATTCTGTGCAAAATAATGCCACTTACAACATTTTGAAGCTATTTTTTTAATCATGTTATGTCCGAACTTTATTCTATACAACTTTTGGAGTTTATACAGATTTCCAAACCAACACAAGATCGTATTAAAAAAAAACAAACAAACAAACAAAAGCAACATCAACAGCAACAGCAACAACAACAATAACAACAATAACAACAACAACAACAACAACAACAACAACAACAACAACAACAACAACAACAACAACACCAAAAACAAAAACAACAAAAAGCGCTTTTCTTTTCGACAATCGTAAGTTAATATTTTTGGCATGGGTTACAACGAATAAAAAAAAACCTAACAGGTATACTAATACCGGTCATAATGGGAATATTTCCTTTATGAACTTAATATATTCTGCTCTGATACACAGGCGTTTCAACCATAGATATGCTTATTATGTAGTCTGAATGATTATGTTTGTAATTAGTTGATTATCATTACAATTATGAATGGCTTTTCATTTGCTTCCTAATCACTAATATAAAGCTCTCATAAAAAAAAACGGACAATGACATACCAAAAGATTATAATTGACGGATTATATCATTCTCTTACTTAGGTTTGTTCCAGTTCCATATCCTCTTGGGTTTTTAATAAAGTTCGTAACTGGCTTATAAATAAAATGACAATATACGCTGTTTACTGTATCAAATAATGAAAGATTCATAGTTTTTATCACCGTGCCACCCTTCTTTATTATTATGAGACAATAAATGTGAAGTCTGTATTAGGTGTTGTAAAGGGTACTTATGAATGCCAGTTCCAAATTTGCCACAGAGGCCAGAGGGAGTTCTAATGCAAGTGTCCAGACGAACAACCAATCGAGTGCCTCATACTTCCGTTTTGGAAACATCGGAAACTCTGATGAGTGAACCGGAAATGGATCCAAACATGACAGAACGTTCGCCAAACTTCACACCTCGTGGTGCGTGAATAAAAAGGCGTAGTACAAACACCCCTAAAACCTCCCCTGAAAACCTAAGACAGATAAAATTACTAATAATAAACTACACACTATCGCATACAGGATAATCTTTATGGCTTTGTGGTTTACAGCATTAAAAACCTATGTGAGGTGTAATGTTTTTTTTTAAGATAAATCTTTTTACATTAACATGCTTCTTTTTTTCCGTTGCATCAGGAAACAAGTTTGGAGAGCGGGGTGCCCGCTACTGTGCCATAGCTATAAATGTGAGTGATGAGTGAAGGTTGACTAATAATGCCAAAATACAAATAATCATTGTAAACTTTTATATTGATTTCAGTTTAAACCCATTTACGTCAGGGCAGTTGAGGCTGGGATAGTAGAGGAGAGAGAGAGAGAGAGAGAGAGAGAGAGAGAGAGAGAGAGAGAGAGAGAGAGAGAGAGAGAGAGAGAGAGAGAGAGAGAGAGAGAGAGAGAGAGAGAAGAAAGGATGTGGGAGGTGGGGGGGGGGGCTGAGAATATTGATTGATCTATTTATAGCTAGTGATCGATTTTTTTTGATTCGTCATGACGGCTACTCTACCACCGACAGGATTGCTGTACGTCCATACAGCTGCGTCAGAAAGCTGCGACTTTTGATTTGAAGAAAAAAAGTAAAAAAGATTGATAACTTGATCTTTATGGCTACTACAGAATATGATTGAATAATTATAGAGAACAACATTATTTAATAATTAAAAAAACCAGCATGAATTTTTTCCTGGAACAATAGTATTTTTTGCTATTATTAGAAGAGGGAAAAATGATACATAACTTTGGTAGCTATATGACAATACGATTTAAGGCTACACTAGTCCTGAAAGGCTACACATTGTTGCCATAAAACAGGTTAAAAATAGTTTTGTAATGGCGTTGTAACTTGCAAAAATTTCTTTACTTTACACTTGTGTGGTCTTAAGAGTGAAAGGAAGGAACTTTGAATAATAATTCAAAAGAGAATCTGGCGAAGCCCCTCTTCATCCTATATTTTCACTGAATTTATTTCCAAACTGTTGATTATAGACTTTTTAATTGTGTCTCCAACTCACAAAAATTTTTACTCATTTCGTTTCCAGTGTGTTTTTGTGTGCGTGTATAACAATGTTTGTTTATCACTTTCCTACTTCTTTTGTCTGTTCTTTAGAACAATGCAACTCTCCGCGAGCTGAATATTGCCAACAACAGGATTCAAGATGAAGGAGCGGGTCTCATAGGGAAAGCTCTAGGCACGTTTGTATGATCCGTTAACGTGCAACTGTAATGCTACACGCATGGTCAAGTATGAAACAAGTTTTTATTGCTTCAATATAGTTTTTTTTTTCTTTTCAACAAGGTTAAAGTTTCAGTGTTACCAATTACCTGCGTTTTTTGAGTTAACATTTCTTCCTCACTTTTACACAAACACATACAAAGACACAAATCCATAACTATTCATATATCATTATTGTCTCAAGAACACCATCAACACAGCTTTGGACTAACAATAAAGTCTAGCTTTGATCCCTCTCGCTGGATCATCTAGTCGGATTCCAGATCCTGGCTTGACGCAAGTTGACGGTAGCCGTAGCCTGGTAATCTTCTTCGGGAAATGAAAAGTAAAACTAATGTGAACGTAATCATCACCGTATCATCATATCCCAAACATCATACTCATAATCATACACATTGCAATCATGATCTTGAAATTTCATAAAGATAGTTATCAATTCCTTCAAATGCGTCATTTTTATCAGATTCTAATCAACTTATGCTATGGAACACTCTTTGTTGTAAAGATTTTCACCCAATCCCCGACTTGCACTTAAAATCGTCTTTCTGTTAAGTCTTTTCACTTCCTGTGACTTTCAATTACTATTTCGTTTATAATAGGTAATGCTGAATTTTTTTTTTACCTTACGCAGCAAATAACACTGGTTTGGAATACCTTGACATGAGTTGGAATAACATCGGCAAGACAGGAGCCACTGGGTTATCTAAGGGATTAAAGGTATGCTTAGCTAAAGGGTTAGTTATATTAAGGTGTGCTTACCAAAAGGTATGCTCAGTAATGCAAAAGGTTTTCTTAAGTTGCTTCATTAGAGGCTTGCCTGTGCAAAGGCATGGATTTATTTTTATCCTTATGAAGCAAAGATATGCTCCCACCGCTGAAAATTTGAAGAATTCTGGATTGCCTCAACAAGTAGCTCTAGAGCAATACTTATCAAAATTTTAGTTTCCGCATTTGATTATTAAGAGAGCCAAAGCCTTGGATCCAAAATCATCGGCGCCAATATCATGGTCTTGGCTTTGTAGTCAGGTTTTTCTAGCTATTTGATCAGGTCTATGAATTTATCACTTTTGCAGCTGTAAGCCTCTTCCACGGAGCTGTCATATGAAACCATCAGTTCAGCCATGATGGTTTGATACGATGACGCTGAATAGATAGTAATGTCAGCTCCAAGTTTACATAAGTACAACTGCTCTTATTTGGCAAAATTCCCTAAACATCCTTGTTACCATATCAATCCAGCAATGATATTTTTCGCTTTAGTCGAATTTCCGTGAAATAACCAATTCCTCCTACTTTTGTGAATATCAGTAGAATACCGGGAGACAGACCGCCCGTTCTGCGAGCAGGACAATTGTTGAAGTACTTGTTGTGCCTTCATGTGTATCATCTTGGAGAAGCGGCTATCTTGCTCTGAAGTTTTCTTTCCTTGGCCTGGCAGGCTCGAGGGGTCTTCCATCCCCCAGGCATTTCGACATTAGGAGATACTATACGTATCTGATAAGGAATATAGCTTTTAACGGTAAGGTGTACTCGATGCCCTTCCGTGTTGAAAATCTCAGTAAAGCAATACCCCAAACTGTCATCGTCCTTTAAGGGCTTTTGAGCTGCCATCTGAACACTATTCTCATCTTCATTATGGCATTTCTCATCAATGAGAGTCCCCTTTCTTTGCCTTTTGCATTTAATCACTTCTTGACGGTGATGCGTGCATTTTTTAGTTTATTCTTGGCCGATTACTTCTTTTGCTTTATGGTATCGATCCACAGGTCCACATTAAAATCAGAAATATATTGTAGAGTCACGAATAAAGAGCTAATAAAGAGGAAAAAAAACAATTTGAGGTATAAGATCAAAGAGATAGATGGCGTTTCTGTAAAGAAAGCACAAGCAGGAGGTAAAACCCAAGAACGATGTCACTTGAAACTTGAATAAAGTTGACGAACCATGTGGATGAAAGACATGAATCGGCGCAGACAAGAAATTCAGTTGGCTTTTTATGGTCATAGCCATTATGTCGTAAGTGTTCACAAAGCTGGGGACAAAACCATCACTCCACTAATGTATTTAATTATCAGTCATCACAAAAAACGTATCAATGAGCTTTACTCGTTTACTCATTTTAGCTGACAGAGAAATAACCGACAAGTTTGAGTCAAACAATCATCGAAATAAATTAAACATTAATGCTGATTTTGCCTACTGTAAGTCTGCAACATTTTCAGATTTTGGAGCCTCTAAGCGGATCTCTATTTTAACACCACTATTTTAAAATTGGACCTTAACAAAGATGCTACAGGATAAGCCAAACACGGGTCAAGTAGCTAAAACAGCACAATACTGGAAAATAGCTCACAATGAAATTTCCAAATCTACTCAAAGATTGTTATTAACACTCTAAAAAGTGCAATGACTTGCGGAAATGTATATTATTTGTACTCAGCTATCAATAAGCATTTCAAAAAGTCTACTAACAGGTTGGGAATTTATAAATTTAATTAAATATTCTCATAATGAACACAGGTATAATATATTGTGTGGTGGCTATGACCTCTTATTATGATATCGATATTATTTTAAAATGACCCAAGAAAATGGAGAAATGAGGAGGAATAATGGATGCAGTTTCCGATTTTGGTGATTATATCTCAAAGCTGTGGTCCGTTTTCCGTCACAGCAATGATCGACTGTTGACACTGAAGCTGTGCATGAACGGAAGTCATGATGAAGGATGCCATGCCCTTGTTACGGCTTTACGGTATGGTCTAATTTTCTTGTAGAAGTAGAAAATTAAGCTATTTTTCCACATTGTTACAGGTAACTTTAAGCAACAAATTAAAACGTTTTTGTTTCAATATTCAGGCTGACATTTTAGTCAAAATGAAATCATAGGTAGTAAAAATTAATGACAATTCATTCTCCGATCATGTTGGCGAAGATTTACGTTTTAATATGTAAAAATACTCATATAAACATAGACACTTTGTTGAAAATATTTTTTTTTTTTTTTGTAATTTTTTTACATAACGAAAGATTTGAAAAATAAACTTCAATCATGTGAAAAAGAAATAGAACCACACTTTCCGTGTTCAGGACAATAACAACAGTATTTTCACAATATGATTAGACTGTTTAACAAGTACGAAATTAGGAATTTTTTCGGTACATGTTGCTGGATTTTAGTCTTGAAAAAAAAAATTCATTCTAAATCAATTCACCTCTTTACGTTCATACTTAAAAAAAGAGGGAATTGCATGAATTAAGAAAATGTAAACAAAAGTTTGTAGATAAGTGGTTTTTTTTTTTTTGTTTCAGATTTGATCTAGGTCAAGTTAGTGGTTACGGTGTGATTTAAAAATAAAAGTGCTATTTTCTTCAAAAAGTTATTCTGTTGTTTATACTGTAGCTGCTGTTCTTTATTTACTTACGACTTGAAGAATAGATCTAAATATTAGGTTGGATCTTTGATTTGCCAGGATCTTTTGGGCAGAAACACAGTAGCAACTTTCCTTTATTTTCAAGGACTACATCTTTGGTAACTGACGGGAGGGGTATGATCTGATTGATTCATGCACTGATTGATGATATGGAGGGTCGATTGAATCATCTGCTTAAAACCCGTTTTCGGGGTGGTTTAGGCCTTCAGCTGTCATCAGATGGGACCCAGGTTAGCGATTGAAGCTTTAAAATAATCCATCCAAGCCGAGAGGAAAGCATCGCAAGAAACCCCTTTATTTATCAACCATATTCATCTTATGGCGACTGATTAATATACAGCCAAATACACTTCGATCTTCTCAACGAAAAAGTTTTTGTTTTTACAGACCTAAGATGAAGACTTTGACGTCAAGTAGTTTAAATCAATCTGAAAACAGGATTGACCAGACTTTATCACTTATGATCCCCCGAAAATATTTTACATCAAGTAGGGAGTTAAAACCCAGAACATACGACGCCCACATCAATATCACAGCAAGAATACCTCTACCCGTCAAACCTTTTCAATACATTTGGGACGCCGTTGCTGATGAGAGATTTGAAAACTAGACGCCGTTTTAAACTAGAAGCTAAGCATTGTCACTTGGAAAATGTCCTCTCAGCTGTCCTCAGGCAAGAAGGACATATGTGTTAGTGTAACTTAGTTATTTGAACGAATGAACTTCGTTTCCTTTGATAAGTCGACAGGTTACAATTATTAGTAGCAATAATGAATTTTACAACACACGATACCCCACCAGCACAAGATTGTTTGAGACTGTATTTATTTTTTAAATACACTTAAAACACACTTGCTGTTTAGGGAAGTAAGACTATAGATATTTTAGAATTGTTAAAAGTGTCGTGAGAAATTTCTCTCGTGAACTATTGTTCTTCATATGTGTGCATTAATTCAGTTATAAAGAAAAAAAAACTTGAGAGGAGATATCTATTACGGATAATAGAATAACTTTTCGATTGGTTACTTTTTACAATTCTATATAAACACGACTTGAATGACAAAAAAGATTTTAATATATTTGTATGTTTTTTTTAATAATAAAGATTAGAAACCATTTTGAAAAAGATCGGTGAGACTGCAGAAACTATGGTTAGAAACTTTACTTTTGTATATTATAAAGTGGGAAAACTTAGAGGGCAAAAGTCTTGTATGTCTACTTTTTTTTTCAATTGAATGCAGGCGACCCTCATCTACAATATACTATTTTACATCTTTAGGATATTCTGAACATTTTGACAACAGTGGACAGGTTTCTTAAGTACGGATATGTCATCCGTGCCAGTTTTACTTTTCTTGTTTTTAAACTCTCGGTTATGAATTCTCCACACAGGTATAATGATACCCTGCAAGAGCTGGACTTAGGCGCCAATCGTGTAGGAGATGAGGCGAGCAGGGCTGTCACCAGAGCTCTTCCATATCTGCGGCTTCAGACTTTCAGGGTAAACAGTTGTTTGATATAACCTCTACATGACAATGTGGTATTTATTAAGATTAGGTTGAACTGAGCTGGAAAGAAGAGATATGCTGGTTTTGAAATTTGACAGAATGAACCTACAGAACTCAGGGCAGACACTCTACCAAAAAAAAAACAACAAAAAAATGGCGCTCCACATCAGCGATATCCATTACGACAATATTCACTTAATACTTTGTTTTTAATCTTTTTGTGCTTTACATCTGGATGACTTTAGAGAGATATAAAAGCATATAAATGTTAGAAAAAGAACTGGCAGTGGCAAAACATTTATTTTTGTCCACATTATGTTTGTTCAGATCTATGTACAATATTTAGGAACAGACGAGGAGCTTCAACGGTAGCGAAGCTTTGAAATAAGTTATGTTTTATTGCTGTTTAAATAAAACGTGTAAATAGGAATAAGAGAAATAAATTATGGATGGATAGATCTACAGAGCTAAAAAGACAGAGAGAGGGAAATAGAGAGAGAGAGAGAGAGAGAGAGAGAGAGAGAGAGAGAGAGGTGGATAGATAAAAAGAGAAGGAAAGAGAGCATGGCTTTGTGGTACTTACATCATTGCGGAGATCTGGAGAACATTTAAATCGTACAACGGAATACTCGGCCAAGGATGTCACCGTAGATATTCGACAATTAAAATGTAGATCTAGCGCAATGCAAAAAATTAAGACTGATTGAGATTTAAACAACCCATCCCCCCAAAATAAAATATAATAATGAATAAAAAAATATGGAAACAGAAAGAGCGCTGACAAGAAAATTAGAGATACATATAGAAATAGTGAAAGGTCAATTATCAGGAATCAAAATTAATGAGTAAAATAATGTTCATTGAAAACCCTTAATGTTCCCCTACTGGCTAAGATGAGATCAAGTGTTCTTTCCGTCCACAGCTCTCAATGAACCCTCTAGGTATGGAAAATGCACAGAACATTTTAAAAGCTCTTCTGTCGTTGGAGCAGCCACCGATCAAAGAGATTGATTTTGACCTAAGTTTGTGCATTTTGTTCTTCATAAGGCAAGAAGAGTTGAGAAAAATGGGAAACCGTATCCCGAGAATAAAAGAATCTATCAATTTAAGGAAAATTCAAATTAATCTTTAAGAAGAAAAAAAGATAAACAGCAAGTATTTTTATTTAAAAAGAAAAAAACAAACAATATTAAAAAAAATCTTGACACCATATCAGTGGAACTTTCACCAGGAATAGCTCTGAACAGCTGGAACAATATCCAGTTAAAGAGCTATTTTAGTCTTCGCGCGAATAAAGAAAATTGCAAAATGTGAAAAGGTAATGAACTTAAAAGAATCAAAAAGAAATTTAGAACTAACATTAGCCTAACGTCTGCTGAGTATTTAGATATTTGATATATGATTTTATACCACCACACTCCTAGTTTTTACCTGCAAAATTAATGTAGGCAAAGAGAGCAGAAAAAGATACCAATTTGTTTTCTACATTACATCACTTTTGTTTTCCTACCATAAGCACTATTAATCTAAGGAAATTACTAAAAGTTTCTTTAACAAGCCACACTTTGTAAGTCATTTCATCACAATCAATAAACATTTGATCAAATTATTCATTGCCACCACATGCCTAAAAAATTTAATTAGTTACTCAGAAATGAGAAATATAATTTTATTTCTAAGACTTAGACAGTTACCATGTTACTTTACTATGGCTAAAAAACATCGCTATTGTAACCGCAATTACTTAAAAGAAAACAGTTAGCTAGTTATGGAAAAATCCAAATCTGTTATTTTATAAATGCTTCAAACCTTCATTACCATGTAGGTTGAGATGAATGGACAACTATAAATTTTCCCCAAGAAAGACATCTCTAGTAGCTTTTTGCTGGAAATCATAGTCTTGTTATGAACGTTTGGAGGTATCTTTAAATAGCTGGGCAAAGTACAGAATAAAGTGATGTACCTTACTCTTCACATTACAGGGTGTTGTCGTAGGGGACGACTTTCAGCTGCTGGCCGAAGAGCTCGCTCAGCGTGACTGTCACGTGACCTATCGAATCCCGCCGTCCAGCCGAGAACGATCACGTGACTTGCCTCTAGAGATGAGCTCACGTGATGAGCTTTCTGGACGACGTGGAGATGGACCCCTCGGTGCTGTTCCCAGACCCTGAGACGAAGATCTCATCCTAACGGTGCAAGATCTCTTCACACATATGGACGTTTGGTTCAGTTTCTCTTAAGGGTGTACATGTTGGCAATGTTGCTTGTATAACATTCCGGTGGGTTTTAGTGGTTGTTATGGAGTTCCTGTGTCTTTGCTATTCTTCCTGTTGCAGATCTTCCTGTTGCTGTTGTTGTTGTTGTTGTTGTTGTTGTTGTTGTTGTTGTTGTTGTTGTTGTTTTTATCGCTTATACTCTATCAATTCGACAGTTTAACTAAAATTGAAAAAAAAGATAACTTTAGTCTCGCCAGATTTCCATCATGCTAGTTGATCTGCGTGCTTTGCCTAGCACTCCATCACCATTAACACAACGTAATTAGGTTTGTTGAGTTCGACCTATAACTGTGGCGTTAGCCGACACCTAAAAGATCGTTGATGTCAGTCAATACAGTTGCGATAACGGTGAATCTTAATTAGTGTTTTTAATTCGACAAAACGCATCTTTCTTTTCTGTAGATTATGTATAGTCTACTTCTTTCATCAGATTAGCTTCATATTTTCTGGCCGAACACTTAATTTAATTTAACGTTTCAAACAGCTTCGTTATTAACATATCACTGTCATCATTTCGATCATCCTTATTTTCATCAAAATCATTATCATCGATATCATAATAACATCCACATGTTCAATATGGCCTATAAATATACCATTTTAGGGTAGAAAGCTACTGCGGACAGAAAAGAGTTTAACATTTATTACAAGATAATTATATATGATAAAAGAACGGCGACAGTTTATGTATTATTGACAGCCTATTAAAATGTAAGTTTAAGTATGCTGTTAGCACTTATTCTTCTCGGAAACGCAATAATTCATTTTATGTTCTCATGATACATATTTTTTGCTTCTGAACAAATCTTAGATACATAACACGTTTTTTATTTCTTTTGAATCATCGAAGGAAAAGTCCAGTCATATAATCATTGCACTCGAAAACAGTTTTAATCCCCGGTGTCATAGTATTTTTCTTTGGATTTTTTCTGTCTTTGTATGTCTACATGTTTCCCCCTCCTCCCCACCCACCCCCCAACACACACACACACATCTTTCACTATCTATCTACCTTTTCATTTATCTGTGTTTATGCATTGCCCTAATATAGCTACCTGTCATTGCCATCTATCTACCTATTTTTTCGATCATTTTTTTCATTGTGTTATTTCTCAAATATCTATCTATCTATCTATCTATCTATCTATCTATCTATCTATCTATCTATCTATCTATCTATCTATCTATCTATCTTTCTATCTATCTATCTATCAATCTACTTACCCATCTATCTTTCTATCAATCTATCGATAACTAACTTATACAAAATATTATAATTTGATTTTTTTGTTGCTGTTTTGTGCGTGTGTTTGGTTTCAGAATTCAGGAATGTTTCGAGATAAGACACGACTCTTCAAACTAAAACAAGAGTCTCAACGTGATTTTCGTCGACGCTTCTTATTACGGTACTGATTCAATTCCTAGAAAATTTATATTTTTGGGTTAAAGAGCAATATTATTCGCTGATGAAATGAAAGATTAAATGCAAAATCTTGTTTGTATCGTTCATAACACAATAAATATGAAACATTAACTATGTAAAGTCTGAATTTTTTTTTCTTTATGGACCATGATTTTTTTTCCAGATTTTGGATGGTAGTAAAGCTTAAACAAATCGTTGAGAGTTGCAATAATATCTACATATATTTTGAAGATTCAAATTTCCAATTTGATTATTTGGGGTATCCAAAATCTTCTCCATTTTTATCACTTTAAAGCACATCCCCCTGAACGTAGCTGGTACACTTGTCTGTGTGTTTGTCCGCTTACTCCCACTCTCTTGTCGTCTTACTCTGGTCCAATGACCCTGACAACGCCATCCACAGGGAGCTCATGATGGTCAACACCCAGCGCAGGCAGTCCATGGTCGACGTGATGAATCCTGCCCAAGCCGTAGACAACCTTGACCTGACGGGATCTCTGGAAGGCCTCACAACTGGGCGGTCCTCGTTCTCAGGTGACACTCTGTCTAATTAGCCAAGAGTGATGCGGTCAAAATCATGTCAAAGTTCACCCAAATGTTTTTGATTGACACAAGCTCATATGAATCTGAGTTGTAAAAATAGTTTAAGATTATTATTTTCTAGATCATGCTGAATAGAACAGGCAGTAATAAATGTCGTTAAACCCCAAAATGATGGGAAAAAAAGAAAAAGAAAGCAATATTATTTTTTTTTAAATTCTAATAAACATATTCGAGAAAAAAAGGTGATATTTAAGCCCGATACTTTTCTTATTATACAGATTCAAAAATTATCCTTGATTCCCACCAAGGCAGAAATTGTTTCGATTAAATAACCACACCGATGTTAACATTCATAATGATGTCAATACTCATTTTTTATTACCACTTATAACAGCCAAGAAGATTAGCGATTACATGAGCACACTGCTAATGACAGTACAAACTATAATGTGTGGAGCTGGTCTTGGTACCTATGCACTCATCGACTTGTTCAACCAGGTTTGCCACATAACCTCGAGTCAGACTACCTATGATGGTGGATTTTTGACCAGCTTCTTCAGTTCACATGTATCGAAACATCTCTTGAGATCTTTCGTGAGCTTGCTGTTTGGCTGACAATGTTTCGGAAAAATCACTTCGTCGAGTACATAGCGTTTCTCACACACATGATTAAAAGGTTTACAAAACTTGACGCTTTTTGGAATGCAAGTTTGTTATTGTTGTTTCTGTGTCGATTTTTTTTTGTAAGTTCTATTGTTGATGATTTTGTTGCTATTGTGAGATATAAATATTGATATATAAATTTTTATCTATATCTAATTAACGCTCATTTTCGAAGCTCTAATGGAAAATATTCTACAGCAACACCTCGGAAAATTTAGACTGAAAGATTTACATGAAGCTGCAAGTATTACTGGAAAAATAAACATGCTGAATAAATCATGCTACTTGCTACAGTGCTATAATGTGCATAATTAGAAGACGTCCATGGTTGGTGCTAGCATGGCGTTACTCTAAATAAGTTATAAAGGTCACAGTATAGTTTAGAACTAACATTGATATCGATCGAATCAAGATTAAATCTTTTTTATAAAATCTAAAGATCCATGTAGACTGTAATTATTCTATATCTAATCGGTATGAAATTGAGCGAAGTTCGTTTAGAATCAAAAACATAAAAAAACACCTTCATATTATTTTTGTCTTGATAAAGACCTTTTTAAATAATTTAAATCCTTTATAGATCTAATCTACATCTAAATATCACAAAGATTCTTTTTTTTAAATCCTTTATAGATCTAATCTACATCTAAATTTCGCCTAAACAATCCTCTATAATTTTCCCACTTCTAAACTATAGGCTTTGGGCATCTTGATTTATGTTATTTCGGAAACATAAAGATCAAAACTGATATTCTAGATTTTAGCTATACAGTTCATAATTAATGTCCACATTTACCAGTACACTTCACCTTTGGATTCAACTTTTAATGTGAGAAAATAATTTTACCGCATGGTCTCCAATACTTGTATAGCATATTTTCGCCATTCCTATTGGACTCATTGAAGCTACCAACAATAATACCCCTGCTTCATTCTTTTGTATTTAAAGAACATAGTGTACATAACATCATATACTACTCCGACCTTGCTGTTTTTAGAAAAAAAAAAAGAAGCTTTGTGAGTTTCAAATATATTTATAGACCCTTTTCAATTAGTGGCAAAAATTCCCAAAAGTCAACGCACCTGTACACACTTTTTCGGACAATTCATTAGCTTGTCCTATAAGTATTTAAAGGTTCTCCATCTAGATGAGAACAGTACAGAGTTAGTTTATTTCCCGTATGATCTCGACTTTACCGACCCTTGTGTTAACCGGATAAAGCACGATTGTCGTGTTCTTAGAAACCTGGGCGGACAATATTTCTGAAAGCAGGATAATAACATTACAGCGTCGAATTCTTCGGTAACTTAGCTCCTTTTTTTTCTCCTTTACATCATTCTTTCTCTCTCTCTCCCTCTCTCTCTCTCTCTCTCTCTCTCTCTCTCTCTTTCTACCTCTTCTTTCTTTATTTTAAACTCTGGTCTTAAGTAATCAAGAAGTTGTTCACTCATTGGATATTCACACTCTGTACCTACGCATGGAAGTTCATGGCTGCCAAAGGGTCTGCTAGAAAGAGGGCGTGTCCACGTCAATAAATAGGCCGTTAAACATACTCTCTGACGTCAGACAAACTACTTGAGCAAAGTTTTAAAAACACCTTACACATACTGGATTGGACTCAAGCTTTTAAACTAAATAACTTTCAACATAATGTGCCGAGACATAGCTGTTTCAAAAAGATGAGACGCATTACAACGACATAAGACGTATAAGCAAGATAGTTTTTTTAAATTGGTAACATATTATAATATCAACAAAAAATGGATTATCTCAAGAAATGATGCAAAAAGGAAACCAACTTTAAAATTTTAAGAGCAAAACAATAACTTTTTACAATATGAGGTATCACTTAAAATTGTATTAACTTATAATCTTATCTCCTAACATTTGGGTCCTTTTGCTAGTCACAACTTATCTATTCGTGGGAACACAGATGAGATGGGGTAGTCCGAAATGAGATTATTACATTACGAACAGTTGATGAACAATTCAATGATAAATAGTTTTCTTTTATAAGCTAATGGTTCAAGCAAGAGCTACGACACATCGTAGACTTTTTCTGCATCTTTTAATATCTGCCCAGATATCAGCCGTCCAGATACTTTTACTTTTCGACCGACGACTGTTTTTGAGTTCCTTGATATTTGTCGAAGGATGAAATTTTTTGTCCACGTTAATAATAACGTATCAACATTTAATCGCACAACACTATGAGTGTATCAGTTCCCTTAAAATGATTAATCTTAATGATTTTACAAAACAATTCCTATAGAATTGGCTGATATAAAAATAAATAAGCAAACAAGTAAGGGTAAAAATAGACAGAAAAAATAAATGTTTGTAACATCTAACTGAGGACTCGAAATGTGCTGCTAAATCGGGGGTAAAAATCTAAAGCAATATAAAATTCAAATATTCGACTACTAGAGACATGCTACAGTGAAGTATAAAGTGAAACCTTTAACTTACATCTGAAACAAATTTTCAAAAGCAATCAGATGAGGCGAAGTAAAAAAAAAAAATACATTAATTTTAATGTAGTCGTAGAGTTTGTTAAATTACAAAGTATCGTTGAACCCCCAACCCCCCCCCCCCCCCCCCCGCCCCTCCCAAGAAAAAAAAAAGACCGCAATGTTCGTTTCAGCCGAAAAGTGTTGAATTTATTCAATTATCATAATTATATTTCTATCGTTATCGAATGATTCTTTTTAATAAAAAGAATGGACCGAATAGTCTCTTTCATAACAATCACGAATTATAATTTTGGTGAATTTCCAATGTTTTGTCTTTCTTCTCCTCCTTCACCTATAACAATGATAATACAAATAATAATATTAATGATAATAATAATAATACAAATAATAATATTAATGATAATAATAATAATACAAATAATAATATTAATGATAATAATAATAATAATATTAATGATAATTATAATAATAATAATAATAATAATAATAATAATAATAATAATAAGAAGAAGAAGAAGAAGAAGAAGAATAATAAGAAGAAGAAGAAGAATAATAAGAAGAAGAAGAAGAAGAAGAAGAAGAAGAAGAAGAAGAAGAAGAAGAAGAAGAAGAAGAAGAAGAAGAAGAAGAAGAAGAAGAAGAAGAAGAAGAAGAAGAAGAAGAAGAAGAAGAAGAAGAAGAAGAAGAAGAAGAAGAAGAAGAAGAAGAAGAAGAAGAAGAAGAAGAAGAAGAAGAAGAAGAAGAAGAAGGAGGAGGAGGAGGAGGAGGAGAAGGAGAAGGAGGAGGAGGAGAAAGAGGAGGAGGAGGAGAAAGAGGAGGAGGAGGAGAATCATAGCATTCCATCATCATATTATGATCTCAAGAATTCTCCTACCAAGAGAGAAGGGTAGTTAGATGGAACCCTATCATATCGCCATAAACCAGGTCTCGATTGCCATGATGAAATACAAACCGTAAGAAGGTCATACGCTTTCATTTGACATGCGTCCTATTGGCGTGGCTTAATAGCACTATCATAACATTACACAACTTATGAGTAACCGTGCTGATGGTGGTGTCATTTATTAATAATCCTTTATATTTATCATCAAGGACTTTTCTTTTTATAAAACAGTAAGGTTATGAGAAGCCTGGTTTAAAAATGATGGGGAAAGCTTAAAGGGATTTGACAAAATCTAGTATTGATTTTTAGACATGCTAAATTTTATGTCTATCACAGCTGTAGACTATTGGGGAGATGGTTTGACCATAGGGTATACACGCAGAATAAAACACGCTGCGGCATTAATATATTATATACTTATCTGTATAATGACTTTTTATTTGCAATCAAATGGTAATAACAAGATGATGTCTACTGACTTCTTGCGTACTAAAATACCAAACTATGTGAGGTTGACAAAATCATACCTCAAAAATTTAATGGCCGCACAAACATGGAACACAACGCAGTGGTGTAGACAGAATTATGGCTGGATTATTCATAAAAAATTATTTTTTCCCCTTAAAAACGAGGTAAATATAAATCTAGTTTTAAGGTTTTTAACAATCGCCATGTCTGCGACCTGGTAAAACAAAAAAAAAAAAAAAAAAGAAGCATCACTTACTTTCAACTCTTAAATTTCGTTAGAGAAAAAATTAAATTTCAAAGTTTTATCCATAGACCCAGCGATCATAATATTTAAACTTGTCAGAGTCGTGCCAGCCAGACCAAAAAAAACAAAAAACAAAAAACAACAACAAAAAAAAAACAAACCCACCAGACTGCAGGCAATAGTTCTTAATTTAATTTTAAATCCTGAGGCAAACATTTAGTTCACCGCATTGCTTAATATATATATATATATATATATATATATATATATATATATATATATAAATCAGTTATACGGTATTTATTTTTTCCCGCATCGACATGTCTGATTTTTTCTAGATACACAACAACTTCAATGCTTTTACAAACAAGAGCCCAGTAATTTTTAAAAATGGTTTAAAGAGAAGATGTTGCATTTAATCTAAAAAATTGTATAGTATGAAATGAGTGCTCCTTAGATTTTTCGTGTTTTGTTTATCGTATGGTCACAACCCTGCCTTAAGCACAGCTGGTCATTGAATACAACCACTAATAATAGGAGATATTCGCACACATTTTTTTATCTGAACCATCTTAGAGAAATTGGTGGAAAACAAAGCCATAAAAGTCAATTCAACTTTGCCTCTTATTAGATTTTTTACGTCTCCACTTAGTTGTTTTGACGGATTCCTACTAGTACTGTCCAGTCATAATCCTACCTGAAGCGCAGCTGTTCGTTTGTGGCTGCAGCCATGAAACCTGTGAGATAACATTCGGACAATCCTTACATCTTCTTATATCTGTACTATCTACCAACTTTTATACAGTTTGGTTCCTTCAGGACGAAATTATGATATTATGATATTATTTAATAGCGTTTTTCTCTCTCTCTCCCTCTCTCTCTCTCTCTCTCTCTCTCTCTCTCTCTCTCTCTCTCTCTCTCTCTTACTCCCTCTTGCTCTCTCTTTTTCAACTCGATACATCTCATGGGGAATCATGGATTGTTTTAACAACGGAAGGTAAATATATAAAGACCTTAAAAATCCCTCTCCTTATTCACTTGAAGCATAATTATTTGCAAAGTTGTCTTCTTGTAATATTGCAGGACAATACCCAGTTTATCACCAATATTTTGTTTAACGTTCACTGAGGATCTTATACGAGGATCCTCAATACTTCAGAATTATGGCAGTAAATTCTAAAAGCTTCATTGACAGAGAAATAGCAATGTAACAAACACCGCAACTGCATCATAGCTTTGTTCAAACATTGAATTACAATCTTGAACGTTTCATAGTGTCATACGAGAAGCCACTATGTTGAACAAAGTATTGCAGTTGATCCGAGACGCACTTGCTACCAGCTTAAAGTACAGTATCTCATTAAGGTCCCTTTTTTCAAAACTTGACAGAGCATTCAAAGTAGTGATTTTACCAACACATGCACATGCCAAGCGTTAGAGCCTACTGTTAATCAGAGAATGAAATGGAGATTGACGCCATATTGATAAATTCTAGTACGCTATTGCAGCTATTGCGTTATAAATACGTAAATCACCTTAAGTTTTAAGTATGATCGGTTTAATTAGGACGGTGCCACGTAAAATTTATCGATTGGTCGACGCAGATGTAACGCATTGTACTATAAGTTGATCTATTCATTTCCTCACCCTTTTTTGGTGCGTAACTTTTGGGTAGCGGATCGGCTAGATCTATGTACACTATCTTATTTAGTTGCATAACGTTTGTATTTCAAGCCTAAGAACTTAGTTTTGTTTATTGAGCACAGCCCGCACTTGAATGGTCAAGATTCTTCTCGAATCTCCGACTTAGTTCTAGCATAGTAATGATCTCGTCACCCCTTGTTTACCTTTGTTTTGATTGGTTGCTAATTGCTAATGACGTTAACGCCGAGAATGTTCTCTTATGATTTATGTAATTCCCTTTCTGGATGATTCGACGAGATTTTGTATAGATAAGAACCCAAATTATATTTAGTCAGTCAACATTATAGAGTTTATAGTGGGTCAACAGTGAGTGATTGTTTTAAGTCTACCTACAGTGAGTGATTATTGAGTCAACCTACAGATATTGTATAGTCTAGCTCTTGTGTTGGATTAAACAGTTTGCAATCTTTACTTGCGGACTTCGGATTTATGTTCTACGGACGAGTCGTGTGATTGGCTGTAAATATTTTGAAACCACTAGACAAACAGAGCCTAACAGATCACCCCCATCATCA